>JAOVYW010000032.1:1521867-1546025 GCA_025775045.1 Hiodon tergisus
CTTTTTACTCTGCTGCCCGGTTATCCCATCTTTACCTCCCTCCTGCCATTGGCTGTCCATCCCTTTTTACTCTGCTGCCCGGTTATCCCATCTTTACCTCCCTCCTGCCATTGGCTGTCCATCCCTTTTTACTCTGCTGCCCGGCTATCCCATCTTTTCCTTCTTCCTCCTGCTTCCAGGGACAAACACAGACATGCTGCTCCAAAGACAAATCGACTTGATGCATTAAAGTTAATCCATGCTTCTTGGCTTATTAACAGACAGACACAAACATTGGCACAAGCCATGCGCCTTCAAGTGCCATAAGAGACCATTGGTGCTGACTCTCAGGCACACCGTAAGGCAGTGCTAATGAGATGCCACATTTTCTGAGGTTAAGATCAAGCCACTGCAGTCAACCTTGAACCTATGGAGAGCGCGTAATGACTGTGTTTGACTTATGCACCTGCTTGCACCTGATAACTAGCCACATGTATTGGGCTGTTGGAAATGTATGGGGCAGTTAAAGTGTTACTGTAGCGCTATCCACAATCTGGGACTCAAGCTGCCCTTCATGTCTGTGTTCACAGAAGACAGCTGGACAACACTGCGGAAAGGAGGCCATGCAGGAAATCCGCTATAAAAGGGAAACAAATGAAAGAGAATAATTTAATTCCGATTTTCGATTTTGTGTTTTTAAAAATAGCTGCTATCCAGAAAAATCTTGATACAAATATTTCTGATGACCCCCTGACTAGTTATCTCATGGCAGGACCCTCATTATGGCAAAGCGCAAACATGTTTGGATTTTACTGAAAAGGAATCTGTTGTGCTTTTCTGTGTTGTATCCTTCACTCCGACTGAGCATCTTCTCAACAGATGCCAAGAGCAGATGTAAAGGGAAGAGGAGAAAACAGAATGTTGAACTTCAGAAATACCTTTGGTAAGTACTAATGACAAAGAACGAGGCTGGGGATTATACGCTGTATGAGGAAACAGCTGACAGGTATTAAATAATCCAAATACTTTACACATTAATGGTGTTTAACTGGGCCGCTAGAATAACGTGGTCATGGTCAATGCTATTTCCTAGAAAAAGGAAAAGGAAGATTGAACTTAACGAGTGCAAAGCTAACACAACAATCAGACTTGTCAACCCATCAAAACACATTACATGCATAATTATTACAAACCTTGAGAAAACAAATTTAAGAAAGACGACATGACAAGGATTTTAAAATATTTCAATTTGTTTATTCTGTATTGAAATAGGCTTCTGTCAGTCATATCTCAAGGAAAAGTTTACAGTCGTTTGGCTCCCTTTTGTGTAACCAGGAGTCAGATCGTCTCACACAGCAGCTAACCGCATTCCCAGACATTTAGAATTAATAATTCTCAAATACAAAATGGGGAGCATACGTCTCTATATGAGCACGCAACTATCTGAGATCCAAAGTTCACCTAAAACTTCAACTTGACAAAAACATCCGCAGATTCCCTAAAAATATTATTTATAAAAATCCGGTCAGAACCATCAAAAGACCTACATAACCTTAATTTTAAGTAAGATTTTCTTTTTCTTTTTTCCTAAAAAAAGTTAACATTCTATAGCTAATACATTCAACAGAAAATATTAACGGGAAACAGTCTCAGAAAACAGCTTAGAGCTTTGGATAGCTCAAAAGATATTATTTAGTGGCAATATCTTGAACAGAATTTAGCTCATGTTGAAATCTGGTTGTACGGAATTAGTGGCCACAACACAGTTATACATCCATGACTCTTGTTGATGCACTGGAAAAAAAGCTTTCAAGGTATTGATGGCAAAAGAAGGGATTTACTGCACTGTGGAGAAGAGTGGCAGGCACTTTGATTAGGGACTCAGTAAGGAGTCTAACATTCAAAGTTCCTCCATTTGCTGTATATTCTTCACTTATTCACCGCCTGTGATCATTAAGAAGCAAGAGAACACAAGGTTTTACCATGCCTCTCTCTGAGAGTTCGAAATATCCTCAGTTCTTTATCATATTTTATCATATTTTTATTGAATATCCCCATAAATTATGGATCGAAGTGTCAGTACTAAAAAACTAACCTACTGTTACATGGCTATGAATTAATGTTAACCCATGCTAGGTTGTTTTAGTTGTGCTCAATCACAAATTCATCCATTATGCCCTGTAGATTATTGAAATTGTAACACCCAACATGTTGCTAATGCTTAATTGATAATAACAATACTATCATCTTATTTAATGTTTATACGATTAATTGAATAAACACATGGGGGCGGTATTTTAGGCCAAAAGTATTGGTAATGTTCAAATCATCTGGCAAACACTGAACATAATAAACTATTTAAAATAATACACAAGTCTTACTATCATTAATATATAGAGTGATATCACTGAAAAACTATTTCTACTGTTTACAATAACAATAATAGAAAGCAATAGAAACTAACCATATTAGGTTGCTGTGGTTGGTCTGAGATCAGTTTTAGGCACTGTTACTTCACATACCGGCAATCCTTCAATAAACATACACGGGGAAACAGGACACACACTGTTTGTGTGTGTGTGTGTGTGTGTGTGTGTGTGTGTGTTTGTATGTGTGTGTGAGTCTCGCAACTGGTTTGCATCCTCGGTATCCTCACACAAAGGAAGGCCATGAAAACATGTGTACAGAAATGTCGTCCTCTTGAGTACTCATTCAGTCAATTCCTCTCTGTAGCTCATGAAATTTTACACACAGAAATTGAGGGGTAAAATTGGTATATGATGTGTGTCTCTGTGGCTGGTATCATGAGGCAACCAACGCTGCTTGAAAGCTCCAACCGCAGTTCTCACTCCTGCCCATATAATATACATAAATATTAATCTAGCAGGTATTTTATGCCAACTGATCCTCATACTGTTTCCTGAAACAGTCCCCAGCAGGGAAGAAGTCCCAGCACCGCTCCTGGTACATCTTCCAGACATAGGACTCCTAAGGGTTTAAAATGTGTTAAAGGGCAAATCATCAACATGACAGTTCCCTACGGAAGTTGTTTCGACACAGAAAGATGAAAAGAAACCAAAGCTACGGATGCTTTATATAGCTATATATACTAGATCTTTAATAATAATAAAAAACACAGGATTGGCAGAAGAACAGGGAAACACAGAGAGACTTACCTGTCCAGTATGCTCCGTTTCGTCTTTATTGATTAAATACATCAGGAAGAACCTGCAGAAACATGGCAGTTGGAAAACCACATAGCACCAGAACTGCTGACACCAGGACACTAGTTGACATACACACTGCCTTCCGATGATGAGACAGAGCGCGACTCACATGTAATTGGCCAAATTGTGCTCCTCCAGAGTGTGTGTCTCGAAACCGTGCGGCGTAGTGTCAAAATAGTCACTCCCGATCCCACAGATAAAACACTTGGTCTGGGAAAATAATAAAATAATAAATAAATAAATAAAACTTCGGTGTCAGCGAACATTTTAATTATGACCGCGGGATCAAAGCCGGCACTGACTGGATTTTAAACAGTGAACCAGTTAGACACAGACCAACAGAAAAGCTAATTGTAGTCCTTTTATAATGTCCTATGGTCACGGTACATGGGAACAGCACTGAGATTGGCCGCACAGCCTCTCAGTGGTGAAAGCTCTGAGCTAAAGCCTGCGGGGGAGGTGAACTCCCTACCTCCATGTCCTCCTTGACCTGCTCCTGCTGGTCTCTTAGCTCTCCAAAGGCATCGATGATCAGACCTACGCATGAAACAGGCGTCACCATGTTTGCCTGGTTCAAATAGTCATTCATATTCCGGCAGGCCACAATTCCTTAATTCTTTGTTCCCTAACTTTTTTCCCTGCAATTATGTCTGATGGTGGTACAATGCGACTATACCTTTAATCAGAATATTACACTAAGAAGTTAAAATGATAAAAATATGTTAGAATTAGAATCTGATTGAGCTGTTTGAGTATACCTTTCACTAGACATTTCTAGCTTTCTAACTGCTCACATTCCTCCTGCTCTGAATGAATCGTTACTTCAAAACTGTCTATGAAGTGAAGGGCTTCAAGGAATCAAGAAGCTCTCTTCGGATGCAGGATCTTTATCCAGATGGCGTCTGGATTCTTACCCTGGATGATGGCAAGCAGGATGACGATGACGAAGAAGAAGAATGTGATGTCAAAGACCACGCGGTAGAGCTCGTACTCATCTCCAGCGGGGTCCTCGATCTCGTCACCAATGCCGCCACCAGCCCGCACCCCCACATACATGTGGAAGAGGTAGCACTGAAGGAGAGGAGGTTAATCAGACGCTCGGGAAGGGCGAAAGACAAGTTGGTGCCCTGACCACACAGTCAAAGACACGCCGCACATTTGTGCGAATCAACCTTTTTCTTGATAGATCACAAGATATACTAGATTTTGAGCTTTTTAATTGTCTGATGACATCACCAATATACATATCTAAACTCTGTCTATCACTGCGCTTACCAAACCCCTACCTAGCGATTCTCCATGCTCTCTCTCTCTCTCTCTCCCTCACACACACACACACACACACACACAGCAGATATTTTCCCACTCACAGTCATCATGTCATCACACTTCATGTCGGGCTCGTCCTCATCCTCGCTCTTGTTATAGAACTTGCGGAAGAAGTTGAAGGCCACAACTGTGTAGAGGTATACCACTACAGCTAACAAGCCCACTGTCATCATCAGCTGAGTGGAAGAAAGAGGCAGAAAGTGTAAGATTCACATATTTAAGCACTAGGTGCAGTGAACATCAAAAAATACAAACTCTCAACATGACTTTCTGAATCTGACACGCATAGACTGGGGAGCCCAGCCAAACTGTTGGTCCAGAAAGTGGCAGTCATTCACAGCCAGAGGGAAACACTATTCACAAAGGGAACTTCACTGTTCAGTTCTAATCCAGTCTATTTCCTTGTTTCTACTGTTTATTTATTGGTAGTATCTGCCATCTGAAAACTACTTGTTTTTTGAGTGGTTCTTGAATGATTCTGTCACGATGGTATGACGACCAAGAAGTTTTTTTGTTGTTGTTTAAAAATAGGGGCTGAGGACAAAAACTTATTTTGCACACTTTATTACATACGTATGGAATTTTTGTATATATGCGTCTGTGTGTCTGTGTACATGCACTAATAGAAGGGAGGAAGTACACTGATACAGACAAAAAGCTGAAGTTCACAATTACTTCACACCAAAAGAAAGGAAACAAGCGGCAAACTTTACCTGCTTGCCATTGTGGGTGACTGAGGACAGAATGGTGCGCAGTGTCTTGACACCCATGGCAATGTCAAGCAGATGGCAGGCATAGAAAAAATTGTTGTAATGCCCAAGCAGGGACATCACTGTGTACCACACTAGATAGAGGAAAGTCTGAAAAACAAGATCAGAATACAGTGAAAGTAATTGATACACTACACCAAACCCGCATTGTACAAAACTGATCACAAAGAAACAGAGCAAACCCACTGTCCACATACGTTGTCTGTAAATACTACTCCAAATTTCCAGATCTGGTACTTGATGTCAATAGAGGTGATCCTGAAAACAAACAAGCATCATGCATTCAAAAAATAGAATAACTTTTTTTTTTTTTTACAAAATTGAATATTGCGTAATATTGAACAATTACTTTTCTAACGACATATTTGTTATTGGTAAAAGTGATAATCATTTATGACTAGTATAATTAACTAATGATAATGAACACATTTTTAAATAAGACGTAAACTTATGTCTGCGTCCAGTACCAAGTGAACATGGAGCTGTCTGGTTTCTCATGCTTCTTCTCATGCTGTTGACTGCTGACCACCAACGAGGCCAGGTCCATGCCGAGCAGCTCGGCTATCCTCTCCCGGCCGTAGATGTCCCCATACTTATCCAGCACCTGGACATACAGCAGCAACGTCACGCCCTACCGACCTCAGGACAAACAACATGCGCGCACGCAGAAGTCAAACAAACGTGCAGGTTACGTACCTTCCTCTTCACAAACTTGTCCCAGTAGTTGTTTGGAAAAGAGCTGCAATGAGACAAATATACATTGTGATGCAATTCCGAGTGTTGCGTTTTCTGTACTGGCAGCATACAGATGGGTTGAATGACAATGATAGCCTATCAACAGCGTTCTACATTTTTACGTGAGAATTCTGCCTTCTGAGGTTTAATGGGTCATACAAGAAATCATTTATGACCAGTGTTTTATCAATAAAGAAGCATCATCCTTGTGTGAAAATGAAGAGCCACTACGTGGTGGCCATTCATTTAAGAAAGCATGAATGCATCCTGCGAAAAATACAGGAAGGTTAAATGATAAACCCTGAGTGAAAAGTGGCTTGCCTGGATGGGCAGTTTTTCAGGGTTAGCCCAAGCATGTACATCTCTAAAATGAACTTGTCAGTACACAGCATTGCTAGGTGGTTTTTAGAGTTTCTGTGTCTTACGGTGTATTGAGGACCATTCTATCCCATTGGCCCTTGATGTCGTCATCCTCAGGCTGCTCAGTGATATACAAACCATCAAACTCAAGTTTCCGAGCCAGCTCCTTCTCTCTCTTAAAGATGACCAGAGGGATCTGAGGGAGGGCAACGTTACATTAAGGTTCTGCAAACAAAAACCATGCAGCTTAACTTTCTTTTCCAATCTTTACAAATAGCCTCTTCTTATAAAGCGAGCCTGTGATTTTGAGTAGCTCGGGATTTTGACAGTATGAAGCCCAAATTACAATAACGATGTCTAAAGTCGTTGAGAGCTCATTTCCTGTGTGTCCGGGAGACCAACCTTTAAGCAGTTGTAGCCGATGATGCATATGAAAGCGATGACGGTGTGCAGGATGGCGAGGAAGGACAGAGTAGGCTGCATGTAACCAGTGCTCTCCTCCAGGAAGAAATACAGCGGCCCCTCTTCTTCATCCTCTTCCCCTCCACCCTCCATAGCAGAGCCTTCCGCTTCTTGCCCAGAGCCCTCAAATATTCCCGAACCCTCAAACATCCCAGAACCTTCAAACTCACCCTCACCAGGTGGACTGTCAGACACCTATAATTTGGACATGACAATGCACACTTATTCACACTGTGATATCTAGCCTGAGTCAGAGGGAGATCATAACAAATATAAAGATACAGGTAGATGAAAGGAACATTGAAAAAGTAATATATCTTGATATATATTTAAACATAAAATCAAAATAACTGTGGCACGCAGCTAGGAGACCCGTCCCGGTTTTTATTGCTAAGATATAGATTTTGCTGTTTCACTTTAAGTTTGAGTTTGTTTTCTTTCAGTGTAATTCTTTCAATTGATGTTAAAAATGTCAAATAAAAGGCATGAAGAGGGCCACTCTGCCTCCCTGTGTCTGACCACTACCAGACATGAATATTCAGGCAGTGGTTCCAATTCACAAAACAATTAAATATATCTGACATCAAGATGAATTGATTCATAATCTTGATAATAAATGCTTCTTGGAATGATTAAGTCCCGTTAACATTGTTGTGTGTATAACTGAACAGTTTTTTAGTATATAAAATTAACGTAGGGAGAGAATAAAGGGGTGGAAAACTTGAATGCAGAATGACTCAGACAGTATTCTTTGGTTACCTTGTAAAAAAGCAGAATGAAGTTCAGAGCAAAGGCTATGAACAGAGCCAGGAAACGCAAGTTGTAGAAGTTACGAGACAGGCAGTTCTATAAAGAGAAGAGAGAGAGAAAAAAACACAATATTTTTGTCGCAAATATTGCTTGTATAACTTATACTTTAAAATCATGAAACCGGTGAATTCGATTACCATTCCAGCACTAGGTGAAAAGTAGAAATTTTGAATAGACAAATGTAGAGCATGCATTTGTGTTTTAATTTCTTGCAGTCTGGATTTTCTGACGGCACACACGTCTATTACCATAAATTTGTTCCTCTGTATATCCAGCTCATTCCAAAGCTCGAAACCCCCATCCTTAGCTGGCTTTTTCTCCTTTATTGCTTTGGTCAGCTTCATTTTTGCGGGCTGTTCCTGCATCTCCTCCGCCTTAACCTCTGCTTCCTTCTCAGCTTTCTCGCCATTCTCAGCACTGGGGAAAATTACCATGTGTAGCACTTATCTTTTTGGTTCATTTCATTTATCATTTGGGTTCATCCAAAAGCCCTACATTGAAATTTAATGAAAAGAAGCACTCACTCTGCTTTTTCAGGTTCTGGGGGTGGTTCTTCTACAACAGTGGGTTCAGTTTCAGCCTCCTCTGAAGGCTGTTGACACAAAAGTTAAAATATTGTGAAGAACATGTTCAGATTGGTTAGTGGGTTGCACAGCAATGTTGCAAGGGCTTGAATTCCATGTCTTATCTACAGTCACTTCTGATTATGATCATGCATAAATTGACTACAAACTGTAGCACGAGGGACATATAATATAATAAAATAATTCATAAACTGTAGATGTAAAAAGGGGGCTGATCATAGATTAAATAAATGAATTTGTAAATACGTGCATACGAATAAAGAGCCTTGCTCCACTTGACTTAATCATACTGGATAAGTGTCTCACCAGTTTTCGTTTGGCCAGGGGCGTGCCTTCAGGGGTGGGTGGATCAACAGGGGTAGTGTCTCCCATGTCCCCAAGACCTCCAGGGGCATCAATGCCAGGTATGCGCCCCCCCTCCTTCTCCTGGCTGTCCTCTTCCTCTTCCTCACCTCCCCCACAATCCATTAAATCTGTGGCCGCTCCTGCTTCCTGCTCCTCCCCAGCCCCTGGCTCCCCGGGCAGGTCTCCGTGCACCTCATCCTGTGTTGGGTCTGGCATGCTGGCCAGGATCTCCGTCATAGTGATGTTCTTTGCTCCCTCCACCAGGCCACCGCCAAAAAGTGTTTGCCAGATGAGCAGGAAAAAACCCTTGCAGAAACTATATATGAAGTGCAGGATGCCCGTCAGGATGGTCCAGAACAAGGTGGCCAGCCCCACCACTATCTCTTTAATGGTCATCTTCCTCAGCCTGCGATACTGCCGGCGCAAGTTGCGGAAGGTGAACATGCTGAGGAAAGAGACAGCACTGTTGAGGAAGTCCACAAAGGCAGAGCTGGACTCCGGCTGGATTTCATCTCCGTTGCCATCCTCATCTCTGCCTCCTCCCTCCCCTCCTCCTTCACAGACTTCCTCGTCTTCCTCTTCCTTCTCCTCCTCTGCCTGCTCTGAGATCTGTGAGGCAATGTTCATCTCAAAGATGGTGTCCTCGCAGAAATTGACAAAGAGCTCCATCTTCTCGGACTCACCACCCTCATTGACGACATCAAAGATGAACTGCCGCTTGGATTCCTTCACTTGAGGCATTTCCCATTGTGTGCGATTGGCTTCGCTGATCTCAAAGTAGATGCGTTCAATCTTCCTGCTGGCACCCATGATCTCAATGCGACCCAGGAAGGGGCGGAAGTAGTTGAGGACACTCTCAGCCTGTACTAGGAAGTTTTGCAGCCTAGTGTCATGGGGGACATGTTCAGAAAGATTAGTGAGCAGCACAGCAATGTTGAAGCCAATGTCCTTAGCTGGCTCCTGGAAGCGATTGGCAAACTCATCAAAGTTGATCATTTCATTCTCGTCAGCTTCTGAACAGGAGAGGAGGAACTGGATTTCAGAGGGTGTGTACTGCTTTTGGCTGTCCATGGCCTTCTGGAAGTCTTTTTTCGAGATCAGGCCCCGGGGATCTGTCACATAATCGCGGAATGCATCTGAGGCAACAATGTCCTTTAGCTTGAGGAACATGTCAAAGAACTTAAGAATCATCTCCACGTTGCTGGATGACTCCACCAGCATGTCAACCATCTGTCGGGCGATGGTGCCATTCACAACGTTGCCTGTCAAACAGTAATGGATTACAACAGAGACACAGCATGAGAGTGAAAAAGAGAGACAGAAATAAAGAGAAAAAG
This sequence comes from Hiodon tergisus, assembly GCA_025775045.1. NCBI lineage: Eukaryota > Metazoa > Chordata > Actinopteri > Hiodontiformes > Hiodontidae > Hiodon > Hiodon tergisus. The sequence goes on from JAOVYW010000032.1 coordinate 1,531,806, forward strand.
AAAAAATAACATGAAGAAAAATAAACATTTTGTAATCTGAAGAAACTCCCTCCTACCCTCCAGCAGAGATAGCAGCATGACAACCATGTCTTTCTGAAGATCTAGGAGCTCCTTCAGAAGTCCAATCTGACTGGAATCCTAACACACGAATACAAACACATTCCAGACAGGGCAACAACGACCCACACTGTTACCACAATGACTTTTTACAAGTTGACTTTTTAAATTGCCTAAACAGTTAGCTACTTAACTCCAGCTCAATGTTCAAGAATACAGCAGCTTGAAGGGAGGCCACAGCCTCATAAGTGTTACAAAGCATAGATAAAAAAATTTACCAAAGGGTCTCACGCTGCAGAAAAGCTCAGAAGAAGTTCAGAATAAGAGCCTGTGATACCTTACCTCTGAGTGTACTCTACTCCAGAAGCGGTCCTGGGTTTGCATTTCAATAACAGATATTCATTTCAAACATTGAATTAGAGCAATCATACAAATTAGAGACACAGGGGGATTCACGCTTGCACACAAGGAGGAGCAGGGAGAGGTCCACTGGACAGTTCTGTATTTTAACTATAGAGTTTCCCTCCTCCTACTGCCAAACTCATACACAACAAAAATCATGATAATACATGTATGGGTTCATGGAGGTACAAATATTAAAACCTGTGTCAGCAACGTAGCTTATTACCACCCCACAGCTGGAGCCTACATAGGTGCGGACAACGAAAGGAAGCGAGTGACAAGCATGATACTTGGTTTTAGGAGTACGATCCTGGCTGGGCTAAGTGTCCGCCGCCAGTTTGAGTACAGAGGAGACCTCCCCCGCCAGGTCACACAATTATTTATGGAAACGTCCAAAACAACGGAAAGGCAAAGGATGCCATTTCAACTTGACAGTCACGTGGGTTTAGAAAGGTCAAGTGTTTTTATTTAGCTATTTTTTCTGTCAACAATAAGATCGGCTTTGATGAAAGCTTGGCCGCAAAGTCTAGAGACCACAGCGCTGCTTTGGGCTGTGGCCATTCGCAGTCGACCTGGAGATCTAACTGTGGTCCCTCTTTTCCTCCATTTAAACTACCTGAATTAATTGAATAGGATGGAAAAAAAATTCCTCTTTTTTTCTCTGGCTCAAAACATACCTTTAACACGTTATTGTGTATTTTCAGTTTGAAACAAAACTATTTACTTAAGCAAGCAGGAGCCGAGCAGGCCAAAAATGGTAGAGAAGCGCGCAGCAGGCCAAAATAAAGACAAAGGACTGGAGGTGAACAAAGCTCGAGTGCCAGATGACCGGGATAAGCAGAGGAATGTGTGTGATAGGGCAGTCGTGAATAGATTCTTACTCCGTTTCGAAGTCCAGGATCGGAGGGCATCTGGCAGGGTTACACATCAGAATAAAAATGTCATCCAACATTTTTAATTCATTTTTGTATTCCTATGTTCTCCCTTGTTGGTGTGTGCAACACATTGGAGAACAATTCTTTTCTTTCAATGTGCTGCACACGTAGCTCTTTAACAAAATTATTTATTTGGACTCCAACAGGAATTAAAATGGCTGATGGTTTGTTTGTATGTTTATGTTTAGGATTAGATATGAATAATTATTATCTCTCAAATTATTTCACTCAAACCTTCACAATTAAGATTTAACAGCTTCATCATTTGGCTATATTTGCTATGATGTGGTGTTCTACGGCACTGATACAATGTCCAGATATCATATCAACATCACTTTCCCACACAGCTTGCATTTGAGCTGCTGAAAATGGATGGTAATTAACTTAGCATGTCAGATACTAAAGTATTCAGAAAGGTAGTCCAAAAGGAAGAGCTACATAGTTTATCATATATTTCTGGGTGTCAATTTTCCTATGCAGAGTTCATGTGTGAAAAGAAAAGCTGTATGCCTAAAGTCTCATCCCTTCTTATTTGTTGATAAATGAATATTCTGAATTGTCTGAATGCATCACCCAGTTCCAAGAAAAGATATGAACCATGCTAACTGGAGAGACGGAATACAAAAATGCTCTTTTAAACAGAGAGATTAGTTGGTTACCAAGAGAATAAGAAAAACAGTGTTAGAGAAAAGGTTGTGTCAGAAATATTAATTTTAAAAAAGCTGCAGACACATACGTTAATTGATAAATGTATGTTAAAAAAACACATTTGAAACAAAGTTTAACTCCAGTTAAAATAGACACACGAGGAATGAGAACCACAGTACGGTGTATATTCCACAAGGGAACGTTAACTTTAAAGTAAGCGGCTCCCCCTTTTCAAGCCATTTCTTCCTCCTGTTTTTAAACGTGTCACTAGTTTTAAATCATTAGTTTAAAGAGTTAAGACCAGAGTTAACACGAATAGCTGGAATGAGCATTTATCCATGCTTTAGAAATATATATTCACTCCAAAATTCACTGCTGATTTGAATCTAATCCACAAAATCCTTTGTTATCGTTTCTGTGCCTTATATCGCAATACTGATTGGATATTCACAGACAACTAAATGTACTCTGTTAAAATATTTTAAATTGTAAGGTAGGCTTTTAAAATAAAATAAAACCTCCACTGACTTATTTCTTTCCAAAACCATCGAGGCAGCGCTGACAATACGACCCCTTGGTGAAAGTGAGAGTTCAGGTGTGCTCCATTGAACCCAGATGGTCAGTGCTAATTCCAGTTATAAAGACAGGTAGAGAAACAGCCTGAGAAAGGAGCCAGCCCACACATGGGGAATAACAAGAACAAGGAACAAACAAATGAGCACCCAATCACTTCAATAGATAAATAAAATGAATACATACTTTACCCTGTATAAAGAATAAATACAGTTCATAGAATTAATATATGTTTAAAGGCCTTGGATAAACAGAAATGTTACTGGACAAGAATATTACATGAATCTAGTATTTATTTCTACTGTGTCTCATATTTAATTATGTAGGAATATATGATATATAATTATTCAATGACACAACCAAATAAAAATTTTAAAAAGGCAATATATTTATAAAGCAATTTACCGTTGGACATTTAGTTAAAGCGCAAAGCTGGTACAATAAAAACATTACTTCACAAATGTCAATAGTGTAATAAAATAATTTAACTGACCATGTCTGTTCATAAGGGCTAAACAATCTAGTCATACCAATTAAAACATCCCAGTGTGGGCGAAAACGGTTTGTGTTTGGGAATGTGCTTTGGAAGTTTGGGAGCGGTTATGCCTGTGCCTCTGTACAAATGTGTTCGGGCTTCAACTGGACAACAACACTCAGTTCGAAGAGTAACCCAAGTTACATGACAGTAACAAAGTAGAAAATTCCAAATGACAAGAAAAACCAGTGGCAGGTTTTTTCTTTCTTTAGAAACTCTGCTGCAAACACTGTAAGTATATGGGTTTTCTTTTTTTGTGTTCAGTTTTCCCCCATGCGCAGTTACGCTGTGATATAAGGCTCACAAAGTAATGTACAATTCCAATATGTCAAAATGTGTTACTGCAAAGACAAATGTGTGCCTGTTAGGGTCCACAAAAGCTGGGTTGGGAAGGATTTGCTAAAAGCATATTATCATCATTAGAATGCCAAAGTGATCATTAAGTCACGTAATAAATAATCATTAATTTAGGTTAAAAAAAATAAAGATCAAATATGTCATATATATGTTATAAAGCAACTAATTTCCACAACAGGATTTTTAGAGCAGAAATTAAACAGTATCATATTAGCAAATTCCCACAAATGTAGGAATTTCTTACACGATAAGGGTGAAAAACAAATAAGCACCTTGCTACTGCTGATTAATGAGGCGGAATATATTGCACACATTTTAGAAGCACAAGTCTTCCAGAACTGTAATTCTGAAAAACTACAACAGAAATCAGAAAAATCTGTTCAAATAAAGGAAATAAACAGGTTGGGTTCCCAGAAGTGAATTCCCATCCCTATGTAGCTCCTATCATACAACTTAAATACTACACAGTTATATATATCGATGATCGATGATATGTTTTGCCAAGCTACAGAGAATTCTGTAGCCTTTCACCACCCAATTACACCAAACACTAAGAAGCCGTTGATAACAACTTATATTAAATCATTTTGGGACAATACATCGCTTCATCTACTTTTTGTCGCCAACATTACCTTTTGTTAACAAGTATGCCAATATGATTCCCATCAAACTCTGGCCCAGATCTGCTTATGCACACTTATTCCTGTTCACACCCAGAACTTCAGCCCGTAAACTGCTCCCTGACTTGGCTAGACAGGTTAAATCTTCACAGAACATACTAACTTAATTTAGTTTTAGACACCCTGATGTGCTGAGTGAAGTAAACACATTTGGCCAAAACTAATATGGGAGTACAGCGTCCTCAAGACGTCCCTGCCCTACGTAAAAATGAAAAAAGGGCTGTGAAAAAACTTGTTTTTTTTAATCTACTTGTTCTTACACTCAAAATATGAGATACGTCTAACATTGAATTGAATTGAAAGTCTTCTAAGAAAACAACCTTTTTATCAAGAAATAATTATTTTTCTCCATATCCATAAAGAATATGTATCCATACAGAAACTCTCCAGATCCTCCGCTGGTGGACTCTCCTCTTCAGCTCACCTCACTGGGTTTCAGCAGGGATTATGCCAGGGGACTTGGGATGTGTATTGCAAAAGCTCGATTCTATGGTCAGTGAATCATTTTCGTCTGGACTTGGCACATGCTTTGGATTGTTGTCCTGCTGGAAGTTTTAACGACCCAGTTTTAGAGCCAGATAATAGCCTATAACTTAATGGATTCCATGATGCCATAGAGCTAAACAAGGTTCCCAGGGCCTTTGGAACTAAAATTGTCCCACAACATCACAGATCAGCAACCACGCTTCACAGTGGGCATTAGGTTCTTTTATGCATGACCATTTGATCTTTTTACGCCAAACCTGCCTCTGGTGTTTGTTGAAATCAAAGTTCCAATGAAATTTTTTGTGGTTTCATGACAGCAGAAACATTCTGGAAACCCTTCCATATAGGTTGTTGGTCTGGAGGTTGCGTCTAATTGTTGTTTTGGAGACTTGGTGACAAAGATGTAACAAACTTCAACAATTCTCCTCAAGATGTGTGTGGAAACTTACAGTTAACTTGTGTCCTGTCAGGTTCATCACAGCTCCAGCTGTTTAAAATGTCTTAATTAATGCCCTAAAAGGGGAGATGTTTAATTTGTGGGTGTAGCTATTTAATAACCATTGCCTGATTTGAGAAGGTCAACAACATCTTGCTTCATTTGTGTGTTCTCTGGAATTTCCCATGTTGAAGGATGACTAAGGAAGTGTAGACTGTTTTTCACCTCATATTTATATTCCAGTAAAACAGGAAGTTGTGGGTGACCGCTTTAGACTTCTCGAAGATTGACTTTAAAAAGTAATTGAGTAATTAAGAGTAAAATCTTAATAAGAATATCTACTAATAACTAATAACATTTTTTTCCCATAAAAAATTCAAGGGATACCAATAATTCTGAAAATTTTGAGAAAAATTATTAAATTCTTGTCTTTGAACAATTGTAATTCAAAGGTTAGACTTCTCATATTTTGAGTGTAAGATCAAGATGATAAACAAAAATGGATATGTGTATGTGCACCAAGACTACTTATACAACAGAATACTTTATGGTCTATGTATGCAACATAATCCCCAGTCAGACTTACAATAATGCATATCTGTAAATGTGTATTTGGAATTTGGAAATTGTTCATATGAAATGTGTATTCAAAATATCTAGAGTTCAGAAGATGTAATCTGCATCATACAGCACGTAAACAATGTGCAGTTTGTACTGTAAATCTACACTGCCTCATTGGACTGAAAAGAGGGGGTCGTAGGCCCATACCTGCGCCAGCTTCATCATCATGTGGGCGAAGACATGGAGAAAGCCGACTACAGCGTCCCACAGACGGCTGTGAGCCAGTGACTGCTGATTGCCTGTACATGGGCCCTGAAAGAGATGGATGGTGGATGGAGGAGGCAAAGTAGCAGACGTGTTAAAGTGCGGGGAGAAATAGGACTGATGATGCAACAACAATTACAATGATAGAATAATTAACCGTTTATACATAAATCCATAAAGCTGATTCCAAAATGTGTGGGAGGCAGTTGTGTTGATTTGAGGCTTATAGGGATCACTGTGTGTGTTTGGATGTACTTGCGTCACTGATTGAGAAGCCGACAGGAGTTTTATCGTGGCCCGCACCTGCTGCACGATGTGGACACTGGAGTTTGCCTGCTTACCTGGATGTATTCTGTCAAGCTGTTGAAGACCTGCTTGGCTACTGTCATCGCTTTGGAGAAGTTCCTTTTGCCTGGCTCATCGATGATCTCCTTCCCAGAGTAATACCAGTAAAAGTCACTGATGGACTCCTTCAGGCGCGGTGAGGGAGGGAATAGGGGCAGACGTTAATGGATAATGGTGACACAGGAGTGTGAACGACGAGTGCTATGACTGAGATACTACCTGCAGCCGGAGCAGGTAATCCACCGTGCAGATAATGATGTTGATGGTGGTGGTGCTGCCTGTCTGCGTCCGCAGGTAATTTTGGAAATCTGCGGAGAACGCACCCAGAACCGACGTCCACGCTCTTATAACCACAAGTGTGTGATTCAAAAGCTGCAAGACTTCCGAGTGCGCCCGCCTTGCGATCACTACACATCGCGGATATTGAGACTCCGGCATTAGACCATCCGACAAATGAGCGGGGCCTCCAACTCACCGTTATTGTGGCCCTCGCAGAGGAGCTGCAGGAAGCGGAAGAGATCGCCAGTGAATTCATCATCCGCCATCACTTTCTCACCTGGTCAGAGAGGGAGCGGGAGCGAGCATTAGGACTCTGTGAGGGCGTGCGTCTGAGAAGGCATGAGGCCATGGCCATTCCTGCTCACTTGTGTGGGACAGTGTGAGAGATACTATGTGTGTGCTACAGAGAATAAGAGAAAAACAGAACGTGACTTTGAAAGCTGACCTTCCCCTCCCAAACTCTGATCAACTGACACAGCACTGCCAACTTTACTTATACAGGGTATGTAGACAGATTCACACTCAAAAGGAGTTAAAAACATTACTCACGCACACATATATACACTACACTTTCATTCACATATATACATCTTGCGTAGAAACAAGCTTACAACACAAACAAAAAAAATTTACAAACACTGGAAAATGTATACTGAACCACTACAGATTTATAACACAAATGAACAATGATATACATTATACACAAACCGTAAAAGAGAATTGGGTTGCCAGGACCTCGGAATAGCTACATCGCCCCAATCAGATCTTGACACACAGTCATGCAGGACAGATCTACGTCACTCCACCAACTCCACTGTGCATCCAAAGTGGTGAATTAAGTCATTAAAATATTTAAAAATAAAGTTTGACCACTGGGAACTAATGGGCCAATTAAAAAGTTTCACTAATGAATTCTCGTGAATTTGCTCCACCATCCCCTTTACCCAACACTTACCACTACCCACAAACTCATTATTGCAAGTCGGTGTAAGCATTTGGTCATTGTTTAATAAAGTAGACAGAGGAGAAGGCAAAATGTGCTTTCACAGAAATGCCTCTGCATTAGTGGTGACAGCTTCAGAACTGCATAGCATGAATCTAAGCAAGCATAATTTCCTTTTTGTTGTTGTTTACATTAGTCATTCCATCTGTGTTAGTATAAGTTTTTAGTATAAGTATACTATTACATAGAATCAGAGGGAGTCTCTATACAGGACTGAGTATCCAGACAACACTATGTCTGAACGGCACCATGTGTGAACCTAATGTGTGAACTAACAATGAACAAGCATTATCTATGAGCATTGTTCTAAATAACATTGTATAATGGATAGGATTTCACCAAAAGAACATTGTTATTTTAGCAGCACATGTAAGAGTTTTGGAGTTATAGTAGATCTGTCATAGGGCACTCAAGAGCGAAAAAATACTTTTCAATCACTCTTGCAATTAGGGTTTATGATATTTGGACAAAAATTATTACTTTGGCATTTAGAATTATCAAGGAGAAATATTGTTTTGCAGGCTGAATACGAAATGGTGCTAACATTTAAAGTCTAAGATTAGATGTTAAAATATTATTACTGGACAAGAAAACTTTGAATTTGTTTAATTAAAATGTATTATTTATTAAAATAAATGAATAAAAGTTATGCAGACTAGGTACTTAGGATATCGGTAAATTGGGACTGGGAAATGATTAGTCATTTGCTGTATTTGAATCACATAAAACCACAGAACTGCTTCTCCCATAACGTGACCGAAAAGGTATTTTTTTGTCATCATTTTCAAAAAAAATTATATTTATTTCCTTGAGTGCAACGTGAAAGGCAGATGTGTTCCACTGCACAAGAGAGAAGGAGGGAGGTAAAGAAAAGCCTGAGAGGAGAGAGAGAGAGAGAGAGAGAGATAGAGAGATAGAGCGAGAGAGAGAGAGAGAGAGAGAGAGAGAAGACAGAGAGAGAGAGAGCGAGAGAGAGAGAGAGAAGACAAAGACAGTCAGAGAAAGAGAGAAGGAGGGAATGGGGAGAGACACAGAGGCATTATTTACCACGTTCTAGCTTCATGTCTGAGGACCAGGAAAGGAGGGAGGAGGAGGAAGAGGAGGAGGAGGAGGAAGGGAGGAGGCAGGAGGAAGGGAGGGTTGGGATGGGTAGATGGCCGTGGAGGAGAGAGAGAGGGGCAGTGAGTCGACAACAGCAGAAGACCAAGAATGGTAAGGGGAGAATAAACATTTGCTCATATTAAGAAGTAATATGTCGTAAACTCCTACTAATCCGTTATTACTCTACCGTTACAGCATTGCGTTATTTGATTTAAATACATTTGGAGACTACACACACAACAAAATCAGGTCAACAACAAAAAAATATCAGTTAACGGAACCCTTATCTTACATTTTTAGGAGAAGTGGAAGCACAATTGTTAGCGCAGACCAAACTTACGTTAAAAAAAACATAAGCAGTGTGAAGCACATAATTCGTTATCTGATTATGGACCCACTGAAATGTGTGAGTTTTATTATTGAACATTAGAAGGGAATGAGTGTGTGGGACCTCTTCTCTATGAAATTCTGTTCAAACCCATTCAAACCTGTACTGCCAGGTTTGCTGTAAATACTAAACTAGATTTCAGATGTTAGGTCTTCTCTCCAGTTATGAACCCTAATCAACCAAGCAATTCATCAAGGCCAGCACTCAAGTTCACTGCTGCATTGGATATCGGCTACGTCTGAATTTAATCAGAAAATTGGCTTTTTAAAACGACAAGTGATTGCTATGCTTAAAATTTGACTGTTAAAAAATATGAAACATTTCTTTTGAATACCCAAATAATACAGCTTAAATAATTTTTAAATCATTCAATTAGTATCAACATTCATAAATTCCATCAAATTTGCTTCAACAGCTATATGATAAAGGAACTGTAGGAACCTTTTCATTCAAAACATCTTATTTAACACAATTTAAAAATGCTGATATTAAATAGTTTTAAAGACATTTAATCCAAAGAAAAGTTAAAAGAAATTTCAATATTAGTGATTTTTTCTGTGGGTATATGCAAAATCATGCAAATAAGGTGATAGATTTGTCTAAAAGATGCAACCATCATCTAGATATCCTAAAAATTGTATTTATCCATGATAAATATACAGTTCCTTCATGAATGTTGAAGAACACATAAAGTACACATAAAAAGTGGAATTTAATCAAACAGTTCATCTTTAACTGGTCAAAAAATATAAACACATTAAGGTTTTAATAATTTATGCCATCAATACAAATTTATTGTTAACCTCACCAGGCTTGTGAATAAGAACAAGCAGACTGCTTGCTGTTTTGCATAAAACTGTAGTTTAAAACAGTTTTTGCTCAGGTGCCCTTTTAGAGCTGTTGACCTGCTAGTAAGTAAGGTCTGTGTGGTTGGTGGGACAAACATGTGGGTCTGTGTGGCGTGTGTGTAGGTGCGGGCACGCACTGATGCCAGGGTGTGGGGAATATTTCCGCAGGGACTCACTTGTGCCCTCCTCGGACACCATGCCCAGCCCCTCGGCCTTGTTCTGTCTCTCAAAGGCATTCAAATCCAGGACGCTGTCGGGGGGGAGGAAGCACAAGCACATTTGTTTTTTTTAAAGATGTTTTATGCACAGATATTTTCATATGCTCTCATTAAATACCCTGCAGTCAGTCACTAACCTGCAGGTCTGCATCAGAGTCTGAAGACTCAGAAAGAAGCCCACGTCCTTCTTGTCCTTCAGATATTCCAGCATTTTCTGCAAACAGGGGTAGACCCTTTGCTCATTCATTTTAGATCAATGTGTGCCATTATAGATCTTCAACTGACTAAAGGATTCCAGTGCCCACATAAACCAAAGCATGGGAGTGGAGAACTTCACTTGCCTGCTGAACCTCATTGTTACCCCCATTAAGGATGGAGATGCCCAGCTTTAGAGTGGAAGACACCATGGAACCTGTCTCTCCTGATTGAAAGACCAAACAGAAACCACAATTAGGGCAGTGTTTCCTTAGGGGTGTACCTTACACTAGGGACAGACTTCTTACATGTTTTAGCAAAAGACCAAAGCTACTGTGTGGAACATTAACTCAAGGGGTAAAAGGAGCGCTGTAAGTGTACTGCATACCCTTGCAGGCGCTTATCATCTGCAGGACCATCTCCGCTGCCCCGCGGTTGTGCAGCCGAGACTGTTGGTACAGAAGCCTTTGCTTCTCCATCTCCTTTTCCTGTGACAGAGATGGGCACTGTCATTGTGTCCCACGGTGCGCACTGTCCCCCACGCTCGCTCTGCAGGCACGCACATACCCATGCACGCACACTAGCGCACACACCTGCTTGGCACCACTCACTCTGCCTCGTACCTTGATCCCTATCTATTTCATCTAGGTTTCTCATCACTCCGCACTCTTTCCTTTCTCCTCCTGCTCATTTTGTGGCCTACAGCTGTTCTGCACACATTCCTCACTCTCTCACTCTCTCACTCTCGCTCACATACTCATCACTCTCCCCCCCCAGATGTATTAGTCGTCGAACCGTTATTCTAACTATCCACGTTTGCCAGCTACAGCAAACGTTTGACTACAGCAAACAGCCGGGTGTGTCCGGTGCACTAGATCTATAGAGTGGCATTCCACACATTGGAACAGACTAGGGTGTCTGATCATGGTGTCTCTCAAGGCTGGTTTCTGAGCTATCTAGCAGAAGTCCTATAGTAACACACTAAGCACAGTGGGATACATTATTACTGAATGCCATTTTTAATATATTTTGCCAATAACAAATTTTAAAAATATATACTGGCAATGCTAAATAGAATACTAATAATACGATAATAATTTTAAAAGCCTAGAGTTTTACATCATATATACAGTGACATTTTGAAATAGCAGTTAACATCCTGTTGACAAAAGATAGAACACAGAGATTTATCTTGAAACAAATTTAGCTTTACATAAATAACCCCACCCACAATGCATGCTGATACTCTACCATACCCCCACCCAAGGCTTCCCAGCTTCCTAATCTGGCCCCCACCCACCACCCTCTAAGCACATTAAGAAGATCGCTTCCCTCCCTCGTATGCCTAGCCATGTTTTACCAATATATGCTGAAGAAATATGACTTTAAAGTCCTCTTCAGTTCTAGGTGATGTACATTATTTCTTTCTAAGCGTTTGTACAGTGTACATGCCTCTGTGCGGGTGTCTATGCAGGCTTTCACTGTAGTCTGTTTAGTGTTAAACACTAGGTGAGTAGAAGACAGAGATAAATACATTTCAAGCAATAAGAATGACAGTGGTAAGCGAGGAGGTATTGAGAAAGAGTATATCTAGCTAGGTTTTACAGAAAGAGCAACACAAATTGACTAGTGTGTCTGTAAGTGAGTAAGAGAGGTGCACTGTGCAACTGGTAAATGGAATTAGTCGGAGGGATGGGAGGACCATGCACACAAGATCTGAGCCGGGAGAGGTGAAGCAGACGACTTATGTCCAGGTGCCACTGAGGGAGACATAAACGGCATATGTGTGTTTAACCGTGGCCTCCAACCTGGTTCAAGGACAGCGACTCAGCTGGATTACACAATAAGTGACTTGTTTGAAGCACATTTTAATTTACTTTCAAACATATAGGGCCAGAAATTCCAGCGGATTTAATAATACATAATGGACCCTAAAATTAATGGACTCTAAAAGTGGTTATGAAGCAGCCAAAATATGCTGCTGATTATTTCGCTCCAGAAATGAATATGGACCATGAATCCGGTCGGCATCCCCGTTCTGACCCCATTTCTTAGCCTGCAATATCTAGGAGGCTTCAACCTTTCTGGTATTCAGGACAAGGGCGAGGTATGCGAACGGTCAGTCTGCCGAAGACATTGTTGGGCCTCTCCGGTTTCTTCACCGTCCCTTTGCACCCAGACACGCCATGCTACGGGGGAGGGATTTAAACCACGGGACAGCAGGAAGAGGTCAGAGCAGCACCACGACGCCGCAGGGAGAGGAAGGGGTGAAATGTAGCGGGGGAAAGGGGGACTTGTGGCATGCAGTGTCTGGCCTGGCGGTTCGCTGTGTAGGGGAGCGGTTGCTCCTGTGACTCCCCTTGTCCCCAGCCCCCGGCCCCCCCATACCATCTCTGTCTGTCGCACCTCAAAGGACATCTCATCCTCGCCCCCCTCCTCCTCCTCCTCTCCCCCTTCGTCTTCCTCACCAATATGGCAGCTCTGGGGGCGAAACAAAACGTCACTTTTGTAAAATGTAAAAAAGAGCATGTGAACTAAGTCCATAAGAAAACACCATTATTATATATACCTATATTATGAACACCTCTATTTCAAAATCATAGAATGGGATCTCACCTTTGCCATAATATCGGCATATTCCATATATAGATAATCTTCATCGAGTTTACTGTGACAGAGAGAGAGCAAAGAGAATGGGAAAAGGAATGTCGCAAAGAGGGAGAAATCTTTTATATCATGCTCAGTCTTCAGATGCATGCCAGTAGAATAATAATAATTTGAATTGCTTTTTCAAGTCACCGACATCTCTCATTCCCACACCTGCACGAACCTAAAGAAGAGGGAATTGCCTCACCTCTTCTCAGTGAGAGCAGTTCGGCTGAAATGAAGGATGAGCTGGTGAAGGGGGTCTGGTTTAGTCTCCTTCTCCTCCTCTTCCTCTTCTTCCTGCTCCATTGCTTTCTAAAACAGGATTCACATCCCGGTAAAAATGTGCAGTTATAGAGGCACGCAGCCAAGAAAAGAAAATGCATGAAACACTTACCGACAAGTCGTCAATCATTCTGTCTTCGAAAGAATATCCCTCCGTCTGGATCCAGTTACGTTTATATCCATCGAGAAACATGTTGGATGCCCGGTGCCTGATGAGAAAGAAGGTGAAATGGGGGCTGAGAAAAGTAGAGACATCATTGTATTTTTATTCTGACCCGCTTTAACGGGACAGGAAGGTTTCACCTACCCAGAATCGGCAATAGTGCAGCCATGCACAACATGGCCAGTTTGGTGCAAGCGAGCGGGTGTTTGTGTATAAAAAAACATGTTAAGGAATACAGGCGCGTATGTCACCTGGGTAGGTTATAGAGGGGGGTCATTCTGAAGCAGGCCACCACTGCCCTGCGGCGCTGTTTTGACAGTAATTTGTGCCAGACCATTTTCTTTGACTTGAAAGGGTGCTCCGTCTGAGAGAGAGAAGCAAGGGAGAGAGAACATACAGGCATGTGTCGAACCGTTGCACCCTTCAGTTACGATTAGTTACACATTGCTTGCAGCACAAGGAATCTGGGACTAGTGAACTGGTGTCTTTCTAATTCTGCAAAATGTGAACCTTCTGTCATTTTAAAGAGAATATCTGTAAGTCTGTCCGCCACCTTCAAGGGTCAGCATTTAACAACAGCATTTAAAAACTGGTTTCAAGGAGGCCTAGATGGTACATCTCGTCCTGCTGGCGTCGTCCTGTCTGTGGCCTTCACTTTGACAGCCTGTGAGTGAATCACTTTGACAGCCCGTGAGTGGTTCACTTTGACAGCCTGTGAGTGACTCACTTTGACAGTCTGTGAGTGTCTCACTTTGACAGCCTGTGAGTGACTCACTTTGACAGCCTGTGAGTGGTTCACTTTGACAGCCTGTGAG
>JAOVYW010000032.1:1546125-1566024 GCA_025775045.1 Hiodon tergisus
GAGTGTCTCACTTTGACAGCCTGTGAGTGACTCACTTTGACAGCCTGTGAGTGGTTCACTTTGACAGCCTGTGAGTGTCCGCAGGTCTACTCACCACCTCGATGTGATACAGCACGGCAGACACCTCCTGCACTCTTTTCACCACTTTCTCTGGGTGGTCGGCATCCTCTGCCTTCCCTGACATCTCCTTGTACAGGGCCATCTGCCAGCGCATGGAGGGGTTCTCCACCTGCCGCAAGCAGCCAGGTCAGCGCACCGGACCGGACGGGGGGGGAGGGGAGGGATAAAAACCGATACAACTCATCTACATGCCTACCTTTCCCTGAAGATGCAGGTTGTTCTGCAGGAACTCTCGCACTTCCTCATCAGTATCTTTCTGTCAGACAAAAACAAATTAACCCATGAGTTGAATTCAGCGATTGGCTTCCGATATACTGACCGACGGGCACAACGTACTGTTTTCGGAAAGGAGAAAGGGGGTCTCTAACATGCAAACAAGGTTAAGTGGGACAGGGGGTGTCACAGTCTCTCTACCAGAGAGTATCTGATCTTGGCCAGGTTGATAAGCTCCTGATCGGCAGGGGAGCACATGTTGAGGCCAATGGGAAGCATCTTCTTGAGGGCAGCCACAATGAGCGAGGTCTGCACCGAGTAGCGATCCCCCCGTCGTTTCTTCTTAGTGCGCTCCACGTCCGAGCCGCCCGCCTGAGAGAAAAGAAAACAGTCATTATTGCTGTCTTTGGTAGTAGTGAGACATCTTGGTAATGAAGCGCTTGTGCTACCAAAGCCAGTGTACTAACGGAGATCATCGATCACCCAGTTAAACAGTGCTTAGCACTGAACCAATATCAAAGATTATTCAATGGTAAAGCACTGGGTATCATAGCACTGCATTAAGTCTTTTGAATTTAGTTTTTGTCTCCTTTCCACAAGTTAGAAATACTCCTGTTAAATATCTGTCCCATATTATTGAAAATGTCACTAAACTCGGCACTAAAATCCCTAAACTCGTCGAGCTATCAAACAAAACCTGGTATCTTTACAATGTATAATCAGTGTATTCCAGCCTTAAATAATAATTACCGTCATTCTTAATTTTTCTAGGACCACTCTCCTCTCACTTTAGCACACTTTGCTTCAACTTTAGCACTACTGACCCTTCACTGAACCTTACAATCAATATGATTTGATTGGATTTAATTAATGTATGATGCAGGCAACACTTAATTTAAATTAAAAAGGGATTTTACATTGATCTGTGTTGGCAACACCACAAAACATGTTACACCAGGTGTATTTTGCAGATTTAAAGTGGCTCTAGTAAAAAATATTGTTGACACTGTATTTCAACAGGTTCTGTACTATACATTTTACTTTTAACAACGTTATTTACAAGTTGGGCAGGTTCGGGGAAGGTGAGGTGATTTTAATGTGTCATATAGTGTAGGGAGGACAAAAGACGGGTGGGTATTTGGTCAGAATAGGGAAGATTAAGGAATTGTTGGATCCAATCCTGATCTGTAGGAAAAGCGGAAAATAAACTAAAAGAAAACATCAACATGCATTCCACTCCAACACGCAAGAAATCCTTATATCTTTATGACAATGGTCACCAGAATTGTCATAAAGAAACACCTTAAGTGTGTAATTCTAATGTAACAAAGTGCAGTTTGACCGAAGGTATTAGCAGCAATAGGTCCTATCTGGATGTAAAACAACAAAACAATGTGATGTTGTGTAAACCTTCTTCGTAACACACGCACGATCAGCCTGCGGTTAGTAGAACGTTCCCCAGACCCAATCCCCCCAAGCACAGCACACTGTTAGAAACACAAGCCCCTGGGATCTACTCCATTGCCCCCCTGTGACCTCTGTCCACTCTGCTATCCTATCGCTCACGACTGCACATTACTGTCTGTTATCCGCTCTTGCCATGCCCCAGCCTCTGCTGTATACACGTGAGGGCTCACAACTTCAGACACAGAGCGTGACACATCAGGGCGATGTGGGCCCAAGAGGGGTAGGCAACAGAGCACCCCACAGCAATGGCCACCGCATAGCACAGGAAAAGAGACAGGCCCCAGAAACAGGGAGAGTGCAAATTGTGCGTAAACCAGGGAACTGAGAACGTCTATCGGCTGGCAAAACTAACAGGGGTGATCAGTCGTTAATGCTTTTCCTGTTTCCTGTGTTGACGACAATGACACCTTTTCTGTTGCTGAAACGTAATGCGTGTATAACTTTTTCCCTGTGCCAGAGGGGCAGCGGCGTGAAGTGCTCCAGGGCTCAGTCTGGGAAAACCACAGTTATCCAGGCAGAGTTTTAAGATAGGCTCTGTGTTATAATTAAAGATGGATAAGAAGGGAATAGGGGGAAGGGGGGATCAAGATTTTAGTGGAGACATTTGATTAATCCATCAAAATTCAGGTAAATCTATAACCACAAAGTGCAGCTTCCCCAAAGATAATATCCCGTATGAAGCATACACCTAGAGAGCAACTTCCCCCTTCTCCCCAACCCTGTACCGATCCACGCACTCGCGAGCGTCAGATTAAGCGGAGAGACCGAGGCTTTGGGGACCGTGTGATTTGGGGAGACCCGGTTTAAACTGGTCAGCCAACAGTTATGTAGGTCCGTGTGATTGATATGGGGGGGGAATGGATAGAGAGCCTCCTTTGTGTAGGGAGCTTTATGATAAGGCAAAGTCCAACCAACCATCGAGGGGAAACAATAGGTAGACGTGTAAAAATCCCCATCAAACGACAACCAAACTAAATGCAAACTCGTCAGTAGGATTATGGGAGTCAGCTCCAGCACCAGCGCGAGGGTCTCTGCGACTCGCCCTTGCTCCCCGTGCCTCTGGGCCAGTGTGGAGCCGACTGCCACGAGCCCGTCTCTACTGCAGATCTCTTTCATCAAGCCACTCCCGACTCCGCCCACATACACTGGCACTGCAGTCCGGTGTGTCAGTCAGCTCCAAAGCCTGTTTAGACCCTCCCGTTGCCATGGCCTTTTCTCTGCCTGCCCAAGGTACCTGGGGTGTGCCTGTTAGTCTGTGTGCCATTGGGGGTAAATGTGTCACTGTGCCAATGCATCTGGTGCTGGTGGAAGTGTGTCAGAGTGGGCCCATGTCCTCAGTGATCAAGTGTGCCAGTGTGTGGGAGAGGCTGATGAAAAGCCCCCCAAAATGTGAGGTGCCATGCGGACAGCACAGCGCTCGTGCAGGAACACAGTCTAACCTCTCCGTCCCCGGCCTAGAGAACCAGCGTCCACACAAAGACACAACATGGGGGACAGTCAGAGAGAGAACACCGTTAACCCACCTTCGAGGTCTCATCAGCGAAACACGCAGACACAATGACTAGACATTTACAGGCACTGTAAGATGGCAGGTGAAAATTGAAACAGGGGGAAAGAAAGCAAAGTTGATCAACTGTTCACATAAAAACAATTCCGGAAGGCTTCCCGAGTGGCTCAGTCGGTAAAGGCTCTCACCCGAGCACAGAATAAGCCCTACGATCTGGATTTCACAGTTAAGTACCAGCTGATTGTGACCAGGAGAGCGCAGCAGCGGTGCTCTAGTTGTAGAGCACCCCCGGGCTGGGGTGAGTGAATGCGGCAGGGCTTCTCTCAGCTTGTTGGTAGTGTATCCTGGTTGTCTGCAAACTTGAAGTGCCATTGAGAGGGACAGGCCTCTCCTCCAATCGGCTCTGAACCTCTTGTGCGGGCTGTGTAGCATGCAGAGTGTAAATGACACGGGTGGCTCGAAGGTAACTAGGATTGGAGGAGACTAGTCGTACTTCCTCGCCCTCCCTGTGTGTGATGGCAGGATTTGTACAAACGAGTCGGGATGCATTTGCAAATTGGGCGATTCCAAACTGTTCAAAATACATACAGATTTCAAGTAATAAATATAAACAAATAAATAAATAACCAGAAGCAGTGCCTCCCCATTCACAATTTTCTTCTTCTCTCTGCAGTCCAGAATTTTTGAAGACAAGGCAAAAGACGCACTCCAACTCAGGGATTTTTAATGGTCATATTTTGGGGTCTCTTTCAGTCCCACACATTCAAATAAAATGTCAGAAATCTAAACTAAGCCCAGTTCTGCCTTGTCAAGTAAAATATACCTGAATAAACCAACCAGTCCAACAGATTTTTCTACCGTTGTTATATGAAGAACACTGCATACCATGAAAAGTCTAACCTAGAGAAGTTTACCAAAGAGACCAGCCTATTTCAAACAACTCTTCATTTTTCAAATATTTTATATTTCAAAACTTCATAGGCGTGGCAATAAATACAGATACAGATTAACTGCTTTATATTAGTCCAGTGTAATTATAAATCTTATAGCCCTTCCAACGTTTTTGTCCTTACCTTGCTCATCTTGCTCTTGCTGTCAGCCGTGAGGAAAGACATGTTGTTAATCTCATTCATCACCACAAAGTTTTGCTCCTCTCGCTTGAAGTTCTGTAGAGAGAGAATGGAAGAAACCAGAAGAATAGAAACAAATATAAATTGTGAGGAGGATGGGATAGTAGGAGGAAAAGACAATAACAGAGAGAAGAAACTCACATGAGATTTTGACCAGAAGATGAAGACCTCTCCCACCATTCTGAAAAGCTCCTCAGCATCGGGGTCTGGGCAAGTTAGCCACCTTGCCCTATGACAGACAGGGGATACGTGATCAATGAATATATTTATAAAGATACAGCATTGTAAAGATTGTTTATTTATATATGCTTTGACAGCATACTGTGCTAGCTGAACACAGGGCTGTTGTCACATTGAAGAGACAGGAGACCCTCCCAGTAAAGGTAAGCTGAGTAGTATGTATTTGCACCTGTTGTTGTCCACATATCGGATGAGCAGGGGATAAAGGGCGTAGAGGTCCCTGCAGAGCACGGCAAACTCATCGCGAATAGTGCCCTCCTCTTCGTCCCCCTCCGACTTTCCCTCTAGACGAAGATGTTCCTCTTCAGCCACCACCTTCCCTGTGCGTTTCTTCAGCTTCTCCATGGTGGGGATGAAGTGGGACTTGAGCATCTCAGGCTTAGCCCTGCTGACAATTGGTTGGGAGAAAACTGGGGAAGGCAGAGAATGTGGTTATGTTGATTGGGTAAGCACTAGTTCTTTGACAAATTGAAACAAGGATAAACACAATTCACATAACCTTTATATCTATCACCATAATATGCTAGTTTAAACTAGTCTTGGGTCGAGAAGAATTCCACTCCAAACCTCCTCCATTGATAATACAAAACTATCATCCTGGCTTCCCTTTCTCCCCTGCTTTTCTAATCTTCTCACCTGCCAGCCTCTTCATCCAGGAAGCCTCATCAATTCCCAGGTTGTTGACCACGATTTTCATAATGCTCCCCAGCAGCTGGTTGAGGTGCTCAGAGGTGACCTCGGTGCACAGTTGGCCCGCCTGCTCAAGAAAATTCTCGCTTCCTCGCTCCCACCAGCGCGGCAGGTAGTTACATAACATGGGCAGTGTGACTTCAATGACATGAGGCATTTCTGTGTAGCGGGCGCCTGACTCTGCCAGGTCCCCAATCTCCTTCATCAGAACGTCCAATTCAGGGATATCCTGGCACAACTCCTGGACTTGGTTAGGAAGACCCAAAACTGCGTAGATGAAGAGAGAGAGACCGACAGAGAGAGAGTGAGAAGGGGAAGGCTGAGAACAGAAAGACAAAGGAAGGGCATTTCAAGACACTCACTGGCTCTTTCGCGCGGAGTCTTGGTGGTGTAGACCGAGAATGCGTTGTACTCATTCAGATGGGGCTCCAGGTAGGCCACCGGCATCGCGGCCGCCAGGTGAGCCAGACACTCCCCCAGGGCTGGCCTCTGCCTATTGGGGAGCCAGGAGATTTATCGACCCACTCAACAATTCCCCATTGCACACGCACATAGCGACGCTAACTCACCTTTCCACGTGTGGGGTCTTTACAGTGCCCAGAGAGTAGATGCTGCACATGATGCGGTAACATGACATCTGCAGATCATCCACTGTGGAGCACAAATGCAGGCTGATTACCCTGCACACCTTTAATGTTTTATCTAATAGTGTTGATTGGCTTTTGGATACCGGAAAATAATTATTTTATAGAAGAGAATAGTGAAACAAATATTGGGGACCATCTGTACTTCACGGTCTACGTTCCCTTGTTTTTGTGTGCAGGAACGCCTAGGGACAACCGTGCCAACCGTGTCAAAGTCTGCTGATTTTGAGGCAGTGACTCACGTATGACGTCGTCCCCAAACTGGTGCTGAGCGATGTGATCAAACAGGGAGGTCAGCACAGGAAGCAGAGCTATAGTCGTGTAGTTGATGTTCTGAGAAACGCCTTTCACCTGCAAACCCAAGGATTAGGTAACCCGGAGATGGTGTCACAGCCGTCAAGGGTAAAAAGAGCAGTAACTGTCGAACAAGCATGGGGAAAACCTCACTTGGGTGCGAGTTGACACCTTCCCCAGTTTGAGGTTTTCCACCATCTTCTCAATGTCGTCGGCCGCACTCTCAAAGAAAGAGCGCAGTCCGGCCTTAACGATTTCTGGGCCAGACTTCATTACTGTCCTAAAAAAGCACAGCGCAAATAGAGACATAAATATAAATATTTTTGTAAGATACAATATAAGAAATATAAGACACTTTTTATGTACATGTCCTTTTCCTCCACTGACGACACCGTTCAAAAACTAAACTGCTTTTGCTTACTGTGAATATAGTTTCTTTCTCTTTTCATACAGCAGCTAGATATAAAAACAATACGTTTAAACTTGAATGATTGTTAAAAGGAGCATGCCTGTTATATGTGTGTGAATGAGACTGAACGTATGTGTTACCTAGCATCCAGGGATCGTGCCAGAATGTGTAGACAGTTGACAATGGCAGAGGCATCTGTGCCTGAACATGACACACAGGACAGCATTGTCACCATGGATGTAGTAATAAAAATGTACACACTGACAGCAATGGGGCCTGCTCATCAATTCTGCAGTTTCATAGATATCTGCAGCTCACACTGTTTGTGTCAACTACCAGGCTTAAACATTGTGAGGGAACACACGACAGGCTTCTGAAAGTTTAATAGTTGGCAAGAAAGATGCC
Organism: Hiodon tergisus; assembly: GCA_025775045.1. NCBI lineage: Eukaryota > Metazoa > Chordata > Actinopteri > Hiodontiformes > Hiodontidae > Hiodon > Hiodon tergisus. The sequence continues at coordinate 1,553,245 of JAOVYW010000032.1, forward strand.
ACTCTTGTTGTAAAGTGACATCTGAGGCATACTCTGGCTTTATCTTTGAGTTAAAATAGTGCCTTTGAACTGTGTTAAAATGAACATGCTAGACTTAGTTACACTAATTAATACAATTATAAGGACAGTAAGAACCCCTGAAAAATGATGGTGCGGGCCCTTTTATAGAACAGGACAAGAAATTAATGAAGCCGTGGGGAAAAGGCAACAAGGGCGTGGAAAACATCACAAATTGTCTCAAGCGTGAAGGGCTACACAGCCAGGCCAATACATTACATCATTTCCTGTTTATTCTCTAGGGCAAAACCAGTCACTTCTCAACAATAATTAAACAAAATAGCTACCATCATGTCATAAAATCTATCACCATGCCGATTATATTGCTATGTATCCAGCACCCTAGTTCTCACACTACACAATGAGCGAAAGCCCAGCATCAAACCTCTGTGCTCCAGAATTGCCAGTGTGCCTTAACTACAACCACAAAAGTGTAAATACTCTGGGCAAAAAGTTTAAAAAGCCCTCTCAATGATCACTCTGGACAGCCCGGTGCAATTTCTAGTTGTTAAAATCGTGGTTCTGTCTGGAGCACAGAGCTTTAAGATAGAGTGCAGTCAGGGGCGCGTCCACCACACCCAGTTACACAGTAGTCTCTGTGGGGGGTACAGGCTGGTCTTAGAGGCCTTCTGCTGCTCAAACAAACACAGAGGAGAAGTGAGGAGCGGAGCACAGCAGCGCGAAGCACAGCAGAGCCGCTCAGGAAGAGACAGAGAAAGACTGACAGTTTAGGGGTGGTAAAAAGGAAGGAGAAATCACAGGCAGATAGGAGGGGAGGTAAATATTAGGGTGGGGGACTGAAGAGAGAAATATAAGAACACTAATAAGGACGGGAAGGGTTGTTAAAACACACACACACACACACACACACACACACAAAGAGATGCAAAGGATGGAGGCAACAGGTAGAGCCAGCAGATGACCATGCAGGTTCCTTACCAAAGAGAGAAACTCTGTGCCTCACCAAAGCAGCCATTTTACAGAAGATACTAAAGTAGGAGGAGAAAACAAAATAGGAAAGGAAAGGAAAAGAAAGGCAGAAGGCAGGGAAACAGAGAAGTTGAGGCCAGGGGAGGGAGAGCTGTCACAGTTCCAAAATAAGGGGTGAGATGGAGATAGAGAGAGGGGTACACTGGCAGAGTTTGTGTAACGAGCCCAAAATAGTGAAATGTATCATACTCATCAAGTGTATTTGTTATATTGGTATAGAGTAAGTGTACACAACATGATAATATGTGTGATTGTGTAAAGATCACGTGCAGGGTACCATATGTGTCATTTTTCCTTTTGACAGATACAGTGGGACTGAAAAACTGTTTCTGTAATAAAGATCGAAAAGATCTTTCTTAAATTCAGAAATTCTGCTAAGACAATCATAATTGAAGCCAGTTAGTGTACTGTAACAAGGTGATTTCATTAGTTGTTTTGCTGGAGTAGCAGGCCAATTGAAGATTTAAATGAATGAAATGAATGAGAATGTCTACACGAAATTCAAAAAGGTGAGCAAACACAACAGGTGTTAACCCATGATCTACGATTGGGTAAACGAAGACCCGTGACAGTGCATTTCCTGTTCAGGGTGTATGTGTTTGTCAAAGCAAGTTACCTGGCTATCATCTCCTTCTCCTTGTTGGAGGAGAGACCCCCGCTGCCAAGCACTTTGGCAGGGGTAGAGAGGAAGTACAGGCAGTGGTTCTTAAAGTACTGGTTTATCAGCGGTAACAGGATCTGAGGCAAAAAAAAGCCTGCCGTTAGTATTTACATTAATATTTATACCGTCTACACAAAAAGCTTCACACGCAGAGATGCATAATTGCAATCATGTATATTTCATTAAACATAATAACATAATCCCACTATGGTGTCACTCTCACCTTGGCAAAAAATTTGATCTCCTGTTCGTGGGGTGACTTTTCCACTCTTCCGCTGCTTACCACCGCCTCTGCAGAGTGGAATTAAACGTTGCGTGTTATCGTGTTACTCCCCGGTGAGCACACGTATGTAATCACTAAATATTCCTCTAAAAGCCAGACTGGTATTATTACACGGCAACACTCATCTACTCTGACTGTCTTCCTCACACACAAGCTCGCCACTGGAGGTGAATTGGCTGTTTTCACTTTCACCATACTTGTCGTGAGCCTCAACACTCCCTGTTTGCAATGCCTGGCCTCCTTCCCCCTCCTACCGAGATGAGCGATGAACTCCTGGGCAATGTCCATCCACTTGAGCAACTTCTGCAGGAACCCATAGGCAAAGCGCTTCTCAATAGAGGAGGTGTCCAGCTCCATGTCTTTCAGTCCCCTGAGAAAGAGAACTAAATCAATGCATTTCACTGAAGTTTTTTCATATTAATTAAAGTTGCTGTGTTACTATCATAGCTATCTTATCCCGTTTTGCTCACATCAACCTTCTTCTAACATTGCTTATATAAAATATTTTTTTGAATGTTAAATATGAATTTGTGTGATACCTGGTGACAGCATATCCATTGAGTTGCAGGAATTTGAGCAGCTCATGGGCCTTCTCTCGATCCCGGGCCTTCTCTTTTGCGGTTAAGGTGTCATAGGGCACTAGCAGTGGATGTGTACCGCCCCCTGCACACCACACAGAACACACAGGTTGAGCCATTATCTAAACCACTCCCTGAACGATACAGCACTCAATCCATTAATTAGTGACCCTCAATCTGTGTTGCCCTAAAATATTTTTATTTGAGTCCACCTACCTTTGGACTGAAGCTCCATCTTTTTCTTCCTGCCCCAAGTATTGTGGTAGTTCTCTGCTAGTTGCTCAGCCATGGCCTGGAGAGAGAGTGAGAGCGAGAAATATTTCTTCAGTAAGAGTAGATTGTGTTTGCACTGTCGGTGTACCATGAAGGCGAATCCATAGAACACTGGGTCCTTCACCCATTTTGGGCATTACCTGCAGCTCTCTGGACAGGGAGCCAGAAATATCAATAGGCTGGGGACTATAACCATGGCTGGGGTCATAGGTGGCCTGCAACACAGAAACACAAAGAATGAGTGGAAGTCAGTTCTCTGACAGTCTCATTAATCTCTGCACCCTCTTTCTTCCCACCCTACCTGTGCTGTCTGAGATATCTTGCGGGTCTTCTTTTTCTCTGTTTTATCCTCATCTCCATCCCTGGCTTTATCTAGGGTCCATTCCCATGCAAGCATGGCCTTGATGGACTCTTTTATGGGCCAGCGGTAGATCTCCTTGTCCTGCAGGACAGACAGATGCCATTTAGCAGTTGAGGAGTAATAAACAGTCACTCTAGGTGCCTGTCAATTCAGTAGCGCGCTTTTTAACTATGGGTATGGAATTTGTGAAAAACCATCAATAAAGAGAAACAAGAGAAGAAGGCAAGGAAGGGGAAAGATTTTAATACAGAAAGAGACAGCAAATACAAGACATAGTTTAAGTTTACAGTCTGACAGTGCTTCTAACCTTCTCGGAGAAAGTCTTATATGGCCTGAGCATGGGGTGAGTCTTTGAATTCTCATCCAGCAATTCTCCATATGTCCAGTTATTCTGGATCTGATACCAGGGAAGACATTCAGAGTGAATCACATACACCAACATGAAAACACTGATTAACACCACAGTTAAAGATCAGATTGGCATATTAAAATAAATTAAATTACCATTTAGTGGCAGATTTGTGTACTAAACTTAGTAATGCTAATCATACAACAGTCTAGTCTCGAGAGAGAGAAACTGTGACAAAACTGACCTTTTCAAAAGCCCACTTGTCATGAGTATATTCAGCATATTTGTTGATGAACCCATCCAGTTTCTCGGGGATGATGGTACTACAGACAGAGAAAGACACTCAAGAAACCCAACTAAAAGAAACCCAACAAAAATGCATATCCCTCACACAACACAATTCCGCCTCATTGCCCATCACTCTTCTCCTTCTCCATCGACCCATTCCCCTACTCCCCGGACCAGTGCTTCCCCTTATTCTTCGGTCACCCATTGCCAACCCTCACTTAGTGGTCTCCATGGGTTTGGGATCAAAATTTCCCTCAGCGTCCACAGAGGCTTTCTTCTCCGTCTTGGAGGAGTAGCTGGCGTCCACATAGTCCGGGGGGATGGCCCCAGCGATAGCACAGATACATGGCATGGCAATCTTGAAAAGCTCGGAATCAAACTTCTGCAAAAAACAAGGTAAAGATGGAGGAGGTCATGCTTGTCATTGCTTAAAGCTTATGTTTGGATATGCAGAGAGAGTGAGCATTTTCCCTGACGTCATCGGTGTTCCTTTTGGCTCAAATATACACTCAATTCCCTCTCAAATGTGTGAAAGCGTTGCTATTGTAGTGTCCTTATAACTGACCTTATGTGCCAGTGACTCAAAGATTCCCCAGAAGAGTTTTCGGGTAAGGTGCAGCTCCTCTTCTGATGAGACACCGAAATTGGCCCAGCCATTCGGCAGGCAGTAGTATTTCCAGCAACGCTCGTAGTGATTGGTCAGAAGCTGCCGTTGTCAGAAACATGAATTACATTTACCTCTCCGAATACATCATCGATAAACATACCCGTCTTCCTGAGGGTTATATAAATACTCATATCAAGTATTGTCAAGTTCCATTTGTGGAAACAAATTATTTTTGAATTACAGAATCATAAGGATAGATAATGGATTGTACCTTAAGAGGCATCTTAGCGTACTCGTTAAGGATTGGCACATCAAACACTAGCCTCCTCAACAAGTGCTGCAGCATAGAAGGTCGCAGGTACCTGAAAGATAAAGACAGATTTAAGTAGATCTAAGACACAAAACATACTCTGTAATGCACTACGAGGTTCCAGAAGCACCAGAAGTTAAAATCTGAACTTCAGTGGGGACCCTGTAGAGGTATCAAACACATACACAGAAATGTCACAAACAAAGTCACAGGGAGACGAGGAGGGGGGCTAATGAGCGTAGCAGTAAAAGGAAACAAAAGCCTGTCCGTGCGGTGACTTTTACACTCTTCCGTCGCTTAGGAAGAGGACAGGACAGGGAACGTGAGGGTAGCTAGTCAAACCCGGGGGGGACAGATACTAACTTGCACAGCGACATGAGGCACTCTTCGATGATGTCCCTCTGGGCTTTGGTGAGGGAGCGGCCCCGAGACAGGCGATAGATGGTGTGGAGCATCGAGTCGATCATGATGGCTCGGTGGTCTGTGCCAGCAAACAGCGGTGCACACTTAGTGATCAGCGGCAGCACAGCCAAACACAGATAGCGGTTCAGGGCCAGGGCCATCTCTGTTGTGCTGAACGCCGCCTGGTGGAGAGAAAAGGAACGGCCACTTTTACTGAGGGGTATACATCAACTATGCTTATAGAATTATAAGAATTATAAAATAGTAATGTAAGAGACACATATGACATAGACAAAGACCGACAAGTAGTCACAGAGGCATGTAAGCACACAGGCACACGCTCACATGCACACAGAGGCACATATATGACACTGAACACAAGAACCAGAAACTGGCTGGGACTCACCGTGTCGAGAGAGGCGGCCGCTCTCATGTCCGGCAGGAAGCCCACTTCCAGCACATGCAGCAAGAAGTCCTGGTTGTCAATGCCATACACTCGGTCCAAGAAAAGCACCATGGGAGCCTTGTGGTCAGGCACAAAACTAGCTGACATCTTTGGCTCAATGATGCTGCCATCTGGGAATAAACAGAGATGCTATGATAAAATAAGAGATATGGATCAGGACAACCCTTGAAAATAAAATTGGATGAGTCACAATGGTAAATATCCACCATGCAACACAACAAAAGGTGTGGTCTTTTATTGCTTCCCTTATTTCTTGGAATTCATTTCTGGTTCCCACCATATCTCAATATGCTAAACCTCAATATACTTATTTTTTTAAATAACAATAAAAAGATTAATAATTTCATTAATAATTAATATCCTCTGTCATCCTCCTTGCTCACCTTTTCCCAAGGCCGGGATTTGAACAGGCAAGCTGATGACACCCACAAGGTCTTCAATGGGCACCAGTGACCTTAGTATCGCCCTGATTCGCAAAGCCTCCCCCTTGCCAGCCTGTATCAGCTGTAGGGTGAAGACAATCACACATTTTCAAAAATATATATACCATCCATTCACCACTCAGATTTCCGGTTCTATTTCTCACAACAAAGCTGACTGCTCCCTACTATAGCAGATCTTAGCCGAAGTCTAAGTGCTGAGGGCACTCACATGCATCTCGGGGGCACAGCGGCCCAGAAGATCGATGAGTGCAGAGTAGAAGGAAATGATGGCATTTCCAAGATGCACTCGGTTCTCCTCCTGCTGTTCTTCTCCTCCAAACCTGACAGACAATCAGAGGAGACACACACGCGTAATGAATAAAAACAGTCAAGCTGGTTCTTGTGTGAATCTCAACTGTAACTGCCCCAGAGCTAGCAAGCAAACTCTCTTCATTCTCTCTTTATATACTCATTCTTCCACATACATGGGGAACCGTCTGTCTTTTTTGACAGTGGGTCCATCCCGAGCTGGATCCTCTGAGATTTTGATGGCCTCCTCAATGGCAGCAAGCAAACCATTGCCTCCCTCTCCTCTCAGGGCCGGGCCAAAGCACTCCGGCCTCCGAATCAAAAGACGGACCACTACGTTGGCATTCTCTTCCACACTTTCTCCTAAAGAGGTGAAAAAATAGTGATACATATAAGTGATATTATAGTCATTTCATGCAATAGGTTTTACAAGTAATGAAGTCAATACAGACAGCTGCAAATAAATACGACAATAAACACACGGACCGTTGACAAAGACGGCAAATCTGAGGAAGTCAAGGTATCTCTCTCCACCACAGGGGTTCCAGCCAATGTCGGGGTAGCCTTTCGATAGAAGCATAGGACAACTTTGTAGTCCACAGCCCGCCAGGTACTTCACCACCTGAGAGAAGCAGAGAGAGAAAGACAATAAGTGTTCTTCCACACACTTGGCTCTATTACATGAGTAGGCGTCACTAGGCATTTGTAAGTTGTGTCTCTGACCTTCTCTAGGTCCTGCTCCTGCAGAGCCAGGGCAAGCTCGTTGTTGTCAATGCAAGATGCTGCAGCAACATCCAGTGGAGTAGAGCCTCGCATCCCTATAAGACATGATTATTTAAGACACACTGCTTCTATATTATGTTCTTTCTAAACCTTGCTTTGTTGCCAGGAATACCAACATAGATTTCCTCACCCAGACCAATGCCACTGTTTTGAAGCAGATAGCTGAGGTGGTCAAACATGGACCGCTGGTTTTGTCGGCTGATCCGGCAAAAATAGCACAGGAAACGGCAGCAATTGGTCACCATCCTTGGGAATCGGATTTCCTACAGAGACAGAGGCTACTCAGTACATAATCATACATGACATGACGCAAACAAAAAACAAGCATCTTACAAAAAACAATCCTAGCTTAATCGCTAGTAGGTACCTTTGAATCTCCACCCCCGAGCACGTTCACCATGACCTCCATCACTGTTTCGTGCATACCCAGCGCTCGCATCAAATTGGGGTGCTGGTAGAACACCTTGTTGCTCATGATGTTCCTGAGAGAGAAAGGAGTCATATCATATTTTTTACCTGTTTCATTGCTCACATTCACTAGAGTGAACATAGTGAAAATAAACAACTGATATAATAACTCATTGCCCCACTCCATGGGCCCGTGCACTGACCCGATGCTCTGTATCATAAGCCTCTCCTCCTCTGGCCCCATTTGGACGATGAGCAGGGAGCGGATCTGGCCCAGGCACTCCAGCAGGTCCATTGTGTCCTGCACAGACACGGCGTTGATGGCATACGCCTTGGGCAAGGCACGGATAAGCTCTCCCAGACCATCATACTGCCGGTGCAGCAGGCTGAACATGAGGCGAACTAGCTCCGGATTCTGGATGAATGATTCTTGGGTCCAGTGAATCATGGTGTGGGATATGAGCTCTTGCAGAGTGCCTTGGGTGGGAAAAAATGTTACAGGCCTGAAACAGCATTACTCAGATTTTTATTATTTTTATAAATAAATTTGGAATAACCAATAATTATTCTTCTCCCAATTTTTAATCGGCAATTGTGACAATGCACACAACTGTTTCCCTCACTGCAGGGTACAGAACAGGGTACAGGTAAATTTTGCACCGGCTTCATGCTCTCCCGGTCACAATTGGCTAATAATCCGCAAACTCACATAGGGCTCAGTCTGTGCTCAGGCAAGCCCCTTCATCGACTGAGCCACTCAGGAAGCTTAATTTATTGACAAATTAAGTACATGTTATTTACGAATATAACCAATAATCTATCCTATCCTCAGTTTATAAAAACCTACTGAATTTGTTTTTGGAGAAGTATCATTTTAATGTGTTTAATGATTTTTTTTTCTGGTTATTTCAGAGATAGAGAAAGAGAGTCTCACTGGGCTTGGTTTCTTCCGCAGGCTCTGAATCTTCTTCTACATTTTTCTTGCGGAGGCTCCTGACCTTTTCCACCAAGCTGAGGATCCGGCCTCGCAATGATGTGTCTTCCTCCACCTCTTCCTCCTCTTCCTCAATGTGCACACCTAAAAGAGAGAAGCAAGGGAGAAAGAACAGAACATAATACAGACATTATACATTTAAGAAACAGTGAATGTAGAGTCTGTATCTTTAGTTTAGTGTTTAGTGGTTTAGTGTAGCAAGAGGCACCCTCACCGCAGTGAGCCAGCAGGTCACTGTGAAATATGAGCAGAGAATCTCGGACATCATCGGAGACAGGGCACTCATCCTCTTCCGTGCAATTTTTGAAGTTCAGGAGCATGTTGACCTGGGCACCAATGCACGCATAGATAATCTCAAATTTTATTGAACTTTGGTTTTACTTTCTGTCTGTTTACATTGGACATTATAATTCTATAATACTAGCTTCCTTTTGTCCACTGTGACAACTGCCTATTATTCTTCAATATGAACTACTTTAGCACACTTTAGCATAGTTCAGTAGTTTTTACTGCCAGGTGACTGTGATTATATATATGAAAGTTTTGGATGGGTGCTACTTTCCTTCTGTGCTCTACGCTCATCAACATAGATGCATGCCCATGACGGCGTAGTCACGTACCTGCTCCTGCGGAGGAGAGCGGAACTCGCGGGTTTTGCGGGCGGTCTCCGCGGCACTCATAGTGAACGCCTGCATGAGCTCGTTGTAGCGCTGCCGCTGGTTGTTCTGCACCTGGCTTACAAACTGGTCGGAGAAGGCGATGATGGCCTCCACCCGGTGACGAAGCTCGCAGTCACAGAAGTACTGCAGGAGGTTGCACATCTGGCAGAGAGCGACAGAGAGGTCAGTATTGGTTAGACAAGTGGAGTGAGACTGCAAAAAACGGGAAAGAGAGGAAGTGGGAGCGATGATGGCAAGAAAAGGCGGTCTGTCAGAGACTGACCTGCAGCTTGACGGACTCTGGTAGCTTCATCTGAAGTAATCCTTCCTCCAGAGCTTCCACTTCCTCCTTTGCTTCTGCTCCAACGTCGTTGGCCCCCACCTCTTTCTCTGTTGTCTCATCTCCCTTCTCCCCGTCCACTTTCTCCCTCTCGCCCTCTTCTCCCCTCTGCTTTTCAAAAACACCCTCCCCCATATCCAACAGCTCATCATCCTCTCCCACTCCTTCATCCTCAAGCTCCCCCTCACTCTCATCCTCCAGCCCCTCCTCCTCCTCCTTTACTTCATGCCCCTTTGCTATAGCGACGGGCCAGTGCTCCTCCTCACTTTTCCCCACTCCTTCATCCTCTGCTGGCACCTCTACCTCACCACTGAAGACGTTGGGCTCGATCATCTTGAGGATGTGCTTGACATCTTCGTCATCAAAAATGCCCATAATGAGCAGGGTGCTGATGAGCTTGAGAATGGGCACAAAGTGAAACTCCACACTGCCCCCTACGGGGTCCCGCATAGCCTGACCACCATCCTGCACGGCTTCAGTCAACATGTTGAGCGCCTTGGTCTTCAAAACCTGCAGGGAAAGACAAACGTGTGAGGCCCAGAAGTGAAAAGGTGGACAGTCGTAACTCTGGTTCTGTTTCGCTGCCACTGCGTACCTGTAGGGGAATAGCTGGGCTAAGCGTGTAGAGATCCAGGTTAGTGCCCACAAAACCTGTGGGGGAGGAGTGCAGCTTAGGGCGCAGGCAGGTTGTCAGCCCCACCCCGGGTAGCGCATGAGCCTTCTCTGCATCCGAGTAGAGAGTGATTGTACGCGTCTCGTCCGTCATAGGCACGATAAATTCCTTGTTGGTCATGAGGCGGGCGCGCTTGGCAGATTCCAGGTGCATGCTGATGAGGAGGTCATAGTAGCCACTTCGCAGAGGCCCGGGAAGGTAGGTGTTCTCGATGGCGTAGAAGAGTTGGGACTCGTCTACGTGGCTGCACAGTGCGTGGGCCACGCGGTTGTTCCCCAGGGCACATACTGCACAATACAACTTGAGGGTGTGGTAGTGAAACTTCAGCATGTCCAGGCGCTCCGACAGCTCTAGCACATCAATACACCTGGATAATGGGACGATGATAGCACAGAGGTATCACACAGACATCATGAAGTACTGCTAAATGAAGGATAAGTTATCGCATTGACTGGGCAGAGAAAAGGGTATTTAACAATATCAGCTGGAGAACCAAAATCAAGACATCAGATTAAGTCACGTTCCCGCACACCATCCTCGGACCTGTTCTCCTCTGGGATGTGGAGGGCCATCATGGTGAGGGGCTCAGTGCACTCCACCATCCAGCCGTGCCTCTCGCTCACTCGGGCCATGGACGGAGCCAGGAAGTGGTTGGGCATGCGGCTCCAGATCACCGGGGTCAGCATCTGGACATCCAGCCGGGGCGGACACTGGGGCACCGGGTTTTTGCGCTCGCTGCGAAACATTGCCGCCGAGATAGGCATAATGTTCTGAGTGGGAAACAGAGAAAGAGAGAAGGGAGGGGAAAAGAAAAAATTGTTACAACAAGATTTGGACAAAAGAGTCTTTGGAAGAGGTTGACTGGTTGAGTGGTAGAAAAGACGTAGAGTAGTGAGGGCAAAATTCCAGGAAGTAGAAAGTAGAAAAGTCTTTATTAACACACAGACAGTTTAATAAGGATATAATGGAAGACAGAAAGCAGATGAGACCCTGATCCTGACCTTGATCTTGCCCAGCTCCACTTGCAGCAGGTTTTGACTGGAGGGTAAAACAAACACGGCCGGGAACAGTTTGGTGTTTGGCTCCACCTGAAAAACAGCAGTTCAAGGTTACACGGTTGCACTTCAGCACAAACAACACACAAACATTGCACGCCTATCACCTGATAAAAGGTATTGATCTCCTTCCCATTGGCTGTGAATGTCATAAGTCCCGTGTCCAGGTCCACCAGGCAGCCAATCAAAAGATCTTCCTGAGTAATGCGGGTCTGCTGGGAGCTATTACTGAACTCCCCTCCCCACACCATGTAACAGTTACTGCGCTTCATACTGAGAGGGACAGTGGAAAATAACACATAAGGGCAAGACGAGACTTTTGGGTTTTTAAATTAAACATGTAGATGCATAAACGTGTGTGAACGTACCTGTCATGGATGTTGCCCTTATCATCACCCACAGTGACAGTGACATTTCGCACTTTGGAGAGGTCAAAGTGGAGGTCGTACTGGTGGTAGTCGGGAGTGACCCAGCCGACCCACACACCACTGGGCTCCTGCCCAGCAAAAACGCGTACAGCATAATAGTACTGCAGGGAGATTCAGTTACAGAACAAACTCGGTCAGAAGCATTATTCGTATAAACCATAAGAATTATTCCCTTAACATGTTATTATCCTTCATATTTAAAAAAAAAAGTATGTGCATTCAAAAAATGGTTATGCTAACCATAACCATAACCATAACGCCTCAGAACCTATCAACCCCGTCAAGAGGACAACCAGAGGGATTTGTAAATCAAACTCAGTGAGAAGTAAGGAGGGCAAGTTTAAAGGCTGTACTGTAGTGGTGTTTAGGATGATGTCCACGTCATCTCGGTCATCCGGGACGACGTCCTCCATTAGGCGGGGCATGGTGGGAACCAGAGGAGGCGGGGTAATAAAAGCCGCTTTTTTAGCCTTGAACAGGAACCTGTAACACGGATGCATTGACACAGCACTTAGGCTGACTGTGCTTTAACCTCCTTCTCTCTTAGCTCTCTTTTCCCTCTTCATCTCTGCCACTCCCCTCTGGAGGGGAGTTTTTTGTGTTTTAAGTGATTTGTTTCAGTGACACTCTGTGATTTAAATAGATCCTAGATTCAGGTTTATGTCACCTTTCTTCAAGACACATTGGGCTTTTTTTGTTGTACACTGTTATTGATAAACCAAATAAATTAGAATAATGTAATAAAATAATGAAATTTACTCTGACCTTTTCCCTCTAACCTCTTAAGCCTTAAAATAGAGTGCCAGTCCTTTTCTCTCTCCCTCCCTCTCTTACCCTCTCTTCTTGCTCTTCTCTCTCCCTCCCTCCCTCTCTCACCCTCTCTTCTTGCTCTTCTCTCTCCCTCCTTCTCTCACCCTCTCTTCTTGCTCTTCTCTCTCCCTCCCTCTCTCACCCTCTCTTCTTGCTCTTCCCTCTCCCTCCCTCTCTCACCCTCTCTTCTTGCTCTTCTCTCTCCCTCCCTCTCTCACCCTCTCTTCTTGCTCTTCTCTCTCCCTCCCTCTCTCACCCTCTCTTCTTGCTCTTC
>JAOVYW010000032.1:1566124-1578242 GCA_025775045.1 Hiodon tergisus
CTCTCCCTCCCTCTCTCACCCTCTCTTCTTGCTCTTCTCTCTCCCTCCCTCTCTCACCCTCTCTTCTTGCTCTTCTCAGTGGAGGCGTCCTTCTCGTTCTCTCCCCCTTTGCTGCCCGGAATCTCTTTGGGTACGGAGGGCTCTTTCTCCTTCTCCTCCTGCTCCTTGCGGGTCGCCGACTTCTTCAACACCTCAAAATCTGAATTGGGGTCCGCGTCCAGCACCTCATCCTCGGGGATAGTGAGGGTGCGGGTGAGGGGTGTGGTCCCTGCCGGCACCTTGAAGAACTCATGGAACTCCACTGGCATGCTCAGCCTCAAGAACAGCAGGTCTGTGTTGGCATTCTGAGACCCAAAGGTCTTGTGGGTCAGCTTCAGGCAGGGTGCGCTGTCCACTGTCCCGTCCACCCGAGACACCTGTGGTAGGTTTGAGAAAGGAGGCTCACATAAGTCTATAACAATAAAGTTACATTGATGAAAATATATTGCCCTGGGATAAATTACTGTCATCGGCAAGACCTGATGCTTTCTCCATGTCTGTTAACTGTGTCCAGTGTACGAGTGCAACAGAATATACCTCTATGTGTGGGTGATCGACAGGCACAGGGATGAACTGGGGGAGGCTTTTGCTGAACCACATGGTAATATCCCTCTTCATATTGATGGCAAAGGGCTCAAAGCCCTCCTGCAGGCCACAGATGGTGAAGTATCGCAGGCTACTGACATTCTGTCCCAGGTTGATCCGGCCCACTTGAGACAGACCCAGACTGCACACTGGGACAAAGCCTGGGGAGACACATGTCGCTAAGTGAGGAACAAAGCAACAAGAGAGCTTGTGATATGCTGTAAACACAGTCGACTAGGGGCGTTGTTAGGTACAACAAGGTGAAGTCAAGTACACAAGGCTCCGTGGATATACAGTCACAACAAGACAACTTCTTTAGCTATATATATGATACTTTTAAAAGTTTCCAGTCAGCTTGCAAATTAGCAGTTTAAACTTCCTAGCTACAGTATGTGCCCTGGTGAAAGTCGGTGTTTATTAGTACACAAACTAAACTTACCCCTCATCTACTTTCATTAGCACAGACAGCTAGCACTTAGTGATACTTTTATATCTGAAAGTGAGCAGGCTTAACATTTACTATATCATTTATTGCATAATGGCTGGAACGTTGTATTGACCAATTAGCTGACAGGATCTATCTATTTTATAATACATGGGAAAAGCTGAGCAGTAGGTGGCACCGTATGTTTCTGTGTGTGTGTGTGTGAGTCTACTGCGTAATTCCTTCCCCTAACCCATAAATCCCGACCAACCAGTCCACACTGTCTCTCGCAACCTTCACCAATACCCCCATCCCCCTCACCCTCTCCAATCTCTATGTCCTTGAAAGCCATCTCAGAGCCGGAGTCACTGATTAGCATCTCCCCGTTGAGGGTAAACATGATGTTCTGCTCGGTCAGGTCGATCATGCAGCCCACCACGTCGCCTGGCAGCCAGCTTCGGCCAAACGGTTCATTGCCCACATGCCAGCGCTGAGCCTGAGGGCCACAGAGCGAGAGAGAGGGTAAGAGTTAAATTTATATGAACTGTTCTTTTTCAAAAGCAATTTTACATTCACCCTAGAGCTCTATTATGTCCACAAATAAATAGACATAAGTGGACTGTGATTGTGAAAAAAGAATGTGTACCACATCCAGACAGACAGAGAGAGAGACACCATTACCTTGAAACCATTGAAGACATATGCCAGGTCGTCGGCCCCCAGCTCTGCATCGGCTCGGACGCTGGGCCGGGCCCAGCCCACTCTCATTTCACCCACGGTCACAGCCTCAAACTCAAAGTACCACTTCCCCTGCGTCACAGCGTAGGACTTCTCCGCACGAAACAACCGTATCTTGACTCCACGTGTGTTGCCTGCGCCGTGGCCACCTACGAGGATAAAGGGAGCAAGATTTGGGATGGGGGGAGTTGAAGAAGAAGAGCCAGTCGACTAAGAAGGGGTGATAAGGTGAAAGCCTACGCCAAGGAAATTTGTTTTCTCTATGGAATGGGAGATTCATCCGGGTGTTGTAGGCTTTCATTTGGCTAGGCCATCTTGCCGCTAAGGTCACAAGCGTTTAGGAAAGAGAGAACCCGCCAACTAGCCGGAGAGCATTGGAAAATCCAGCAGACTCACTGGTCTCCTGATCAGGTGGCTCAATGTTGTAGCCGTAGCCGATGAGTGTGCGCACAGCAGCACACACTGTGTCCCGGTTGGTCTTTTTGGTCTTCTCGTCCAGTAGGTTGTAAGGCACAAGGCGTGGGTTGCGCTTGTTTGTTATGTCCTGATGAGAGAACGCACATGAGACTGGCAAACTGCTGTTCCTCAGTCTAAGGCGTTAATCTGTTTACATTCTACAAGACAGCCAACATTTTGTTTCCAGAAGTCAAAGGGGAAGAAAATGGGAGAATGCTCAAAGGAAAGCATTTGGAGTCATCTGAATGTAATAAAAAAGAAGGGAATAGAGGGAAAATTGGTCAACAAGTAAAAACAGAAGAAGGGAGAGGCACCTGCAGGATGCTATAGGTCCAGCCCTGTCGCACCCGGTCCCGGGCCCACACGTTGTGACCATTCTCTGCAAGCCTCTCCACCAGAGTGTTCTGGTTTGGCGTTAGCTTAACGTGGCTCAGGTCCAGGGGAGCTGGTTTGTACCCACTGCTCATCATGTAGCTAATTGAGAAGAGAGTGGTGAGAGGTGCTGAGGATCGTCAAACCAGTGGTGCACGCTCATCTGCAAGTTATAACACTGACCAAAAAATATAGGAGCCTAGTGAAGTAGTTCTTGTGGAACGCCGCTTTCACAGTTTGCATGCAACTCAACCTTTGAGGGAGGAACCAGCGCTGAGATTGAATCTCGCACCACCATCTGTTGCAGGTCCAAACTGTGCCAACCCGAATAGTGACTCACGTCTTTGCAAGCTTGATCCTCTTCAGGTTCTCCTCAGCCTTCTCATCCCCCATGCCCACATGGCACCCCAATGCCAGCAAAGTCCTGAGCAGTTAGGGGGAAAAGGGGGCATGTAAATGAAGAGGATGGGGCAAACACCCAGGCTGGGGAAGCCAGAACCGCAACCCAGACTCACTTTAGAGTTTCTCCAGACATTTGAAGGTTGTAGGCTTTTTCAGGTTCCGGAAGGCTCTGGAAATCCACCAGGCAAGGGTGAAGTTTCTTGTTGTCATCCCGAAACTGAGATCAACCAGGGAGGGAAATAGATCAAACCTGTTGCCATTGCTTCAAGCCATTAGCATTATTAGTTTCGATATGGTTAACATTATTGATTTTCAAATTATGGCTTATTTGGTCACATTCAAGCAAACAGTGCTGGGATCAGTGGTAATACTCACCGCCCCATAAGTCCAACCCTGCTCAATGCGGGTGACGGCCCACAGCTCGTGGCTGTTTTCCGCCAGCTTCTCCCGGATGCGCTCCAGATGAGGAGGGAGCACAATCTGAAAGGACCATACAGGAATTTTTAATGGGGAATGGAGGCCAGGCTTGGCACGTAATGTAGCTCAAACAATCAAACAACCCAAATTTGGTAAATATTGGTATTTGTCAATTATTATTGACCTGTATTGCTCTTTGTAGTAGCTGGTAATGGCTGCTGACTAGTGATAAAACAAGGAAAGCTCAGAAAATGATGGGGAGCACAAATGGAGAAGCCCGGGGGGCTACCTGCACGGTGTCGACAGGGCAGGGCGTAAAGGAAGTGTGGGACAGCGACTGAGTGGGCCCCAGCAGGTTGCGGACACTGGTGATGTCCTGCTTGTACTCCTTGATGGGTTCGATGCGCATCCTCTCCTTGGGAAGCAGGGCCTCGTAGCAGGGGGCATAGCCAGGCGGCGGGAGGAATTTGAAGTCTCCGTGACGTCCCCCCAAGAGGAAGCGGACCCTGAAAGGAAAAGAAAATGGTCAGCTCAAGAAGTCGCCCAGCTGGCTCAGAGCACAGCTGGTGCAGAGACAGTGAATGTCCTTAGCACTCCCTCTATTTTTTTCTAACGATGCTGTCTACTCATTCACTACCCTAATTCTTGACTCTCTAATTCACCCTTGCAAAAACACCCTTCCCCTTCAGATCTAGTTTCTCCAGTCCTGACACCTTCCCTCGGCTTTTGAGATGCTCACTTGATGCCTGCAGAGAAGCTGACAGCTGGGAAGAAGAGGCCATCCAGGTTGAAGTTCTCAAACATTCCCTGTACAGGATGACCATTAATCCGGAAGGAGATGCTGGGCACACTCAGGTCCAAACAGCAGCTAACCACATCATCGGGGGCCAGAACGTGCTGATTGGGCGAGGCCACCTGGCGCAGAACACGCCCTAAGGACAGAGAAAAAGATAAATAAACGCACGATCCGGCAATATTTTATGATAAGAGAAAAGGAGAAATGCAGCTCACCTGACCATAGGTGTAGTCCGTCAAAGCCATAGGAGTAGAGGTCATCCCCTACGCCATTGCCACCCCACCCCTCACCACCTCCTGGGTAAGGGCTGTAGCCCTCGGTCATGCCCCAGCCCACACGCAGATGAACAGCCTGAGCAGTCAAGAACGGCTCCACGTAGTCCACCATCACTTCGAAATACCATTTCTTAAACTGTGTGGATCCCTCACATGTGCCCAGGAAGATGTTGGGCCTCATACTGGGAGAAGGGAGAAAAAATGGATAAAGGAAAGAAAAACAGATTTAGAGATTTTGATTCATACAGCACCCAGATAACAGATAATGGTACCGCAACCTGTTACATGAGCCAAAATTTGCCAAAAGTCAGAATTTACATCACATTTGCATGTGTTTAGTCCTCAGGTTCACAAACTCTTATAGTTTGATGGTATGAGTTCTAACCTAATCTATGCACCTTTTAGCTTACATTCAACCCAATACAGTACACTATAATGAAAAGTATGTATATGTACAGTATAACAGGGACATAGAGGTAAAATCTTTAAATAGCAAACAAGATAGAAAACTTAAGTAATTACATAATCTATATGTTTAACAATGGTGACATGGAATTTAGCGATCGGCTTTCTGCAATTTGCTTCACACCCAGTTTTTCCTCCCAAATTACATAGGATCTTTGCAGCTCTAGCACCGTTAGAATTATTATAATTACAAGAGCTTCTAAGCTTGTCAGTGGTGGCAGCACTTATGTCAGTTATCAGCAAAACAATACACAAGATATGGAGGATGGAGCACACAGACACAGCATGGGTGGAGCACACAGACATAGCACGGGGTGGAGAACACAGACACAGCATGGGTGGAGCACACGGACACAGCATGGGTGGAGCACACAGACACAGCATGGGGTGGAGCACACAGACACAGCATGGGGTGGAGAACACAGACACAGCACGGGGTGGAGCACACAGACACAGCATGGGGTGGAGAACACAGACACAGCATGGGTGGAGCACACAGACACAGCACGGGGTGGAGAACACGGACACAGCATGGGGTGGAGCACGGAAGGCGACTGAAATAAACTCTATACATGATGTCTCAGTCACTCATTTTCCATAATTGTTTCATTTTTGTTGTTGCTGGGGTTATTTTTATAAAAAATGTAAAAATTTTGTTGTTATTCAAATTTTAAAAATTTCAAGTTAAACTAGGGACTAGCGGAAGTTGTGTAAACTAGATGTAGAAACAAAATGAAAATAAAAGTAGAAAAAGATTAAATATATCGCAAGCAGGCCATGTTTTTGATCTTTCAGATTCCACAGATAGTTGAGTACAGGTGGCGTGGGACATACCTAGTGACATAGTTGATGATGTTGGTCTGAAGCAAAAGGTCACGACCCGGAAGCAGATTCTCTGTGATGAGGTTCTGATTGGACCTCACGGCCACACCGTTACACACACACAACGAGCAGAGCACATCAAGCACCTGCGGGACACAGGACAGAAAGCAGTGGTTGATGCGTGAAGAAGCCAATCCATATATCAGGGCATTATTTCATTGTTTCCAGTGTCCCACCCACTGACCTTATGATTACGCCCGTGCTTGTCAAGAAGGGAAATGATGGATTTGATATGGTTTTCCTGGATAATGTTGAGGACTTCAGGGCTTTCAATCAAAACGCAGTACAAAACTTCCAGAATGCCTGGAGAGGATGCAGATGCATTCAGTAGCGAACACCGGCTAAAGATACACGTCTTTTTTTGTGAATTGGCTTTGAAGAGAGGTGATTCCGGTGAGGTCTATACCTGAGGAGGCCTCCAGTCGGTCCAGTTTGCTAACTAGCCAGTCCAGGTTATCACAAAACAGTGCGCAGTTGGCCCTGTTTCCACGGATCAGGGAGGCTTTAGAGAATTTGAAAAATTAAGGGAGAACTAAAAGTCAATGCTATTATCTGAATTAGATTAAATGAGCTAAAGTTTAATGCATATCAATGATATGAGTTGGTGATAGTGTAGATATGCAGAAACGTATATATTGTAACTTCACAGAGGTTCCGACCGGGACGAGATTCAAACCCCACTCCTGCGCAACCATGCAACAACATTTCCAAGTGACTAAAATGCCTCTCTCTGAGGCTTCAGGGTTCCTACAATAAAATCGGATGATATCACAGAGACTCTGATCAACCTTAATCCACCTTTAGGACAAAATCACATTGCATGGAAGGGTGGTTAAGTCCTGGAATAAGTAACAAGGGATTATGCAGTATAACCCAAGTGTCTTGGGTACAGAGCACAAACTATTTTAAATGACAGAAGGAAGGTTATACCCAGCAGCTCGTACAGCAGGTTGACAATCTCTTTCCAGGACTCAGCTGCCTCCTCCCCAGCAAATTCAGAAAAGTGGGCAGCTGTATTGTAGACGTTGAGCCGGTCAATACAGTTTAGCACCAGGGTTATTATTCCCTGTGCAAAACACAGAAATGTAAATACAAAAAGACATACGGTTATAAATGAACATATTTGCATCAGCCTCAGTAAGAGCGTAACTAAATAAAAACACACAGCCAGTAACTCGGGGATTCAGGGAGATAGTGGCTAAAGACACTGACCTCCTCCTGGAAAAGATTTTGCCTGTTCTTAAGCGAGCGTAGCTTGGTCTGCTTCTCCTCATGTTCCAGCTCCTCCTCTGGGGGGCGGAAGTAGAAGATGAGGTCTTGCAAGGAGAGGACCACCGCATCTAGGGGCAGGGACGGTGGGGTGGGGGACTTGTTCTTGCCACTCAGGGAGTCCAGACTCCTGCATGGGCCAAAGATGGACATTAGTGGTGTGACAATAACACTAGACATCAGTGGTTTTGTTGAGCCTGCTGATCTAGTCGAACCCGTGACATGCGGCTTTAATGGGTTTTCGGGCCAAAAGGGCCGTCGTACTTGATGAACTGCGTGAAGAGGCCCGCGGTGCTGTAGATCATGCGTGCGGCTTGAGACTCCTCGGTCTGCGACCGTGCCATGGTCAGGGCGTCGTCCATGTGCCCCTCCTGGTGCAGAATGGCCTGTAGAAGCATACGGAGTAAGGTGTCAAAAAAAAACACTCTGCAAACACACCCTGGATGTGTATGGGCTACCTCCAGAGTTTTCATGTTCTTTCAGTTAATGGGAACGTTTTAAAATTCAATACGTTTTTTGTGAAATTCCAACGGGTATTCCTGACATATTGTGATGGCATCATAACGACGTGTTCTAACACAGTGTACTATTGTCACATCCTCTTTTTACAGCAGCAGATTCAGATGCATACCACGCTGTGCTAATAAAATAGTGAGCTCCACGGTAGCTACCATACCTTCCTCTTGAGAGGCCCTAGGCGGGCAGACTTGGCATCAACAGAAGCGTAAGTGAGCCAAAGCCCTGTAGAGGCATGCTGCACAAAGCACATGGACTCCCCGTACTTGATTTCTGGGGTACCCATCCCCTCCACATCACGCTTCTGGGCCACCTCGATTTTCTCCTACTCGGTGAACATGGAAGGGTGAAAGAGGTAAGGGGGGAAGAATGTTCTTCAGTCAATAGCCTCCATGCAAATTGTATGACCTTTTTACACTAGCTATTTCATGAAAGCAATGTAGTCGAGTGTGTATCTGATTTTGCTTGTGAACTCAAATAGTGGATTTGTCTGTGGTTGAGTTCATTTAGATGAATCATTATGGCAGAGCAACTGCATCGCTGCTTTCATTTAGAATTTTCAGTTGACATTCTGACCTTTGATGCCCTGAAGCAGAAGGCAGACATTTTGGTGTTGGCTTTCTCAGGATCCACCACCAGCAGCCCTTTCTCCTCGTCTAGGCACAGATACCTGCCAGTGGTAATGTGGCGCACTCGAAAAGACTGGCCCCACTTCATGTGACTCCCACTCCAGCTACAGGGATAGAGGAGGGACAAACTTCACCAAAGGGAAACGCAAGAGAAAAAGAAGAGGAACGTTACACATTTATTTACATTTATTTACAAAAAACTTACAAACTCACCCAATTCGTAAGGGC
The DNA here is from genome assembly GCA_025775045.1 of Hiodon tergisus. Lineage (NCBI taxonomy): Eukaryota > Metazoa > Chordata > Actinopteri > Hiodontiformes > Hiodontidae > Hiodon > Hiodon tergisus. The sequence goes on from JAOVYW010000032.1 coordinate 1,574,618, forward strand.
TCTAATCTCCACAAAGACCGTGCATGGCTGCAGACAGCACCCCCTTCGTAGTGTGCATTTCTGTTTAAAAAAGCAGGAGACAGTACAGTAGCCAATAACATTTAGTTTTTTTTTACTTTCATCTGCCGTGTTTGTTAGTAGCTGACAGTCGTGATTGATAGAACGCTAATAGGCATATAGGATCTATCTTGGATGACAGCTATTAACTAACTGTTAGCATCGGTGCCTGGTAAGCAGTGCGTCAGTATGTAAGTGTCCCCAGCCGACCCTCACCTGCGCTGATCATCACCCTGGTCCGCTGCGGGAATGGCTAAGCACTCGTCCATGTGACCATGGAACAGCCTGAGAACGTGGCCACCAGTCAGAAATCCTAAAGGGTTGGGACCAGCAATGAGGTCACTATTGGTACAGGCCAAAAGACTGAGTTTTGGGTTGTTGACAGGGAGGAGCTGGTGCATTCCCTAAAATCACGAGGCGCCCTCTGCTTCATTCACCGTAAGCTTTACACACGCTTAGCCTCACTCACCCTCAGCTTCACTCACCGCAAGCTTTACACACGCTTAGCCTCACTCACCCTCAGCCTCACTCACCGCAAGCTTTACACACGCTTAGCCTCACTCACCCTCAGCCTCACTCACCGCAAGCTTTACACACGCTTAGCCTCACTCACCCTCAGCCTCACTCACCGTAAGCTTTACACACGCTTAGCCTCACTCACCCTCAGCTAGCTCGCAGCCAGAGCAAACAGGGTTCATGTTCCACAGCGTCTGCATGAAGGAGGCGTCCACCATCAGGTCCCCACTGGCGTAGGACAGATGCTGCGCAGACAGATAAAGGGTTTGTTTAATCAGAGGGCATATTGTAGTCAGGGCAAGATCTTTCACGACCCAAGGGGTAAAAGATGGGGCCAGGGTGAGACACTGTGGATGTCTTACCAGGTATCTCTCAGAAGACACGCTAACCAGGATGAGGTCATCTCCCACCCTGACCTTTTCTCCTTCCGACCTCTGCTTGGAAGCTGGGTGAATGGTCCACCAACACGCCTCGCCTAAGTGGCAAACAGCAACATCAGTTATTTGAGCTTGAGAAATTTGAATGGCCTAAAAGACGGAAAAGCGACATACCTGTGGAATCCTCTTGTAAGCCCACATCAAAGGCCAGTTTATCTGTGAGTGATCGGGACGTGGTCAAACAACTGAGGTACTAAAACAGAAAGAATGAGTCAGAATTATATTTATACCATATTTAATTTTTTATATATATATATATATTTTAGAAAATCAGTGCTAAACACACATTGTACATTTTACATACAATTGCACCTGAACCAAAATTTTAATTATTTACAGCACTTACAGCATTATTCTTCTGGTATTTCCTAAATCATCCAATTCAAGTAGAGAGAATGAATAGACAGGGGCAAGATTGTGTGTGTGTGTGTGTGTGTGTAGATATTTACTGTTATTTTGTTGTTTGATTGACTGCTTGACTTATCAGAAGGAATATTTTCAGCTGTTCCTATTTACTCGTTTATGACCTGGTTCAAAACTAGGTCTACAAGCTGATGGGAAAGAAAGGTTTATAATGCTGGGCTTTTGTCTTATGTCTCATTGTTGTCTGTTAGATCACTTTAGTTGATTTAATCAAACAGCTAATTAAGTAATCTATAATCTATCATGTGTGTCCTGCTCTGTGTTTTGTGCTTGGAGCATCCGCCAGCTTCATGACAGGTGGCAAAGCGTGGCTCGAGACGGGAACCAGGTCTCCCTGGGAATGTTTTGTAGCTAAAGATTAGGAGATCAAAATCCATAAACGCGGGCCTCACCATGCCGGAATGGGTGTGTCGAAGCAGGATGGCGTGGCCATACAGCAGGGTCCGGTGGCCTCCTCCCTGGGATGACTGGCCAGAGACAAAGAGAGGGGTGAGGGGTTACCATGACGGACACAGACAGAATGGCGCAGCCCTAACGTCAAACAGCTGCAACCACCAGGGGCACTGGACATGGGGTGGAGAGTGTCATCGCATGACACACTTCAACACATTTTCATGAGTTCTGAGGGGGCACAAAACCTGCTACCAAAAAAAAGAGTGCAGAGAAGCCATACATTCAGTTCATGTGAGAAAGTAGAACCCTCCGATAAAATATGTGTTAAGATGAAAATGCAAAGAGTGAAAAACAATATCAAAAGAAACAGGAAAAGCTACAAAGAAATTTTCAAAAGTATCCCATGCCATCTGCCAATGAAAAATAAAAAATAAAAAGGATCACGTCTTACCTTTTCATCTAATATTTACCCACCATTATTTTGAACAATAATGCATTACTTTGGTTGTTATTATTATTAGTGATTATCATTACCATCACCATTGTGGTTAATGTTTTGATTATTCCAAACGTGAATGCAGGTTGTTATTTGTGGAGTAACAAAACCTAATGGAATCTTTCAATGCAAGGCAAAACTGAATCCTTTTCTGGAAAAGGGTTTGTTTTTTTTCCAAATTAGCACTGACTACCTAAAGCAGCTGCGGGTAGTATGAATATCTAGCCCTCCCGGCACCTGACTTTGGCTGTTCTTTATAGACTTAAGGGACAGAGGGAACAGTCCAATGGGACATTGGTAGGGCTGCCTTAACTAAAGCTTGTAAAACTTAGAGGAAGGAAGAGAAGGAGGACTGGGTAGTGTAGTTGTTTCACAGACACCACTAGAGGCTGACAGGCCCTCAGCTCCAAAGTGTCTCTTTGCTTGCCTTGTATTCCTGGGGGATATCCTTCCCAAGGCGTCACTTGAGACACCACTGGACAAGCCGTGAGTGCGTCACACAATATACACAGAAAAGACGGTCAGTAAGAGGCGGGCGTAATTTAAAGGTTGAGAAGGGGAACGGGAAGGAAAAACACTTTTAGGGGGAACAAGACAGGAGGTGAGACATAACCAAACACATACCCATTTGTCCAAATCGACTGCCTTTGGTTGGCAGAGAGAGAGGATGAAGCAGGGTCAGAGAAGAGACAAAAGGTAATTACTTTAGACTGGATGAGAATCTATCATACTCAAAAAAACAGAACATCACGATACAACATGAAGGGTGTTTTATTGTGTACACCGCGTGTACCCTACAGTTCAAAAAAACTGTTAAGTTCAAAATAATCCCCTAAAGTCAGGTATTTGTGCTCCTTTGAAGGCTGAGAAGATGAGTCTGTGTAATAGTCATGACACTGTGGTTTGTGTTTTAAGGTTGGGAAAATTAGGACTTGGATCAGAAACCTAAGGAAGTTCTTCTTTTGTTACACAACGGGGGGAAAAAACCACATTTAAACAAAAGCAACATTGAAGTAACTTGTGTAAATAATGGCATAATCTACGGAAGAACAAAAACAACATTTGGCCCATCTTGCAAAACTAAATATTTCCCCTCCTCAGTTTGTGCATTTTATCTCCTGCTCTCTCCTGGTTCCTACCTCATTCATCTCTGTGGTATTGGTCAGCATCACCTACCCTCCATGCTCTCTCCTGGCTCCTACCTCATTCATCTCTGTGGTATTGGTCAGCATCACCTACCCTCCATGCTCTCTCCTGGCTCCTACCTCATTCATCTCTGTGGTATTGGCCAGCATCACCTACC
>JAOVYW010000032.1:1593949-1607428 GCA_025775045.1 Hiodon tergisus
AAGGGTGGAGGTGGCCCGCTCCTGTCGGCTGTAAGGGTGGAGGTGGCCCGCTCCAGTCGGCTGTAAGGGTGGAGGTGGCCCGCTCCAGTCGGCTGTAAGGGTGGAGGTGGCCCGCTCCAGTCGGCTGTAAGGGTGGAGGTGGCCCGCTCCTGTCGGCTGTAAGGGTAAGATGAAATCATTAGGAGCTGCAGCTCAGTGGCTTCGGAGTAGTGTCCAGAAGAGTCCAATGTGACACAAAGTTTAAAGGTCCAAATACCAGACGTTGGTTAGAGATGCTCTCAAGATCCATCGCTCACTTTTGACGTTCTTGCACTCTTTACCACAGGTAACCGTAACCGGTCAACTTTGCGGTGTCGACCGCAGTCTGACCACTGGCTTAAAGGGAAAAGGTAGTTTATAAATGCAGCTGCAAAGGATGCTCTGGCTTCCCACATGTTCCAGTGAGCCACGCCCACTTCAGCAGGCTCCGCCCCGGCAGGCCACGTCTGGCAGTTTGGCACAAGCGTGTCATTTAGACTGGAGAGAAACTGGATGTGCATTTGGTATTCATGTTGTCTGCTGGGTGAGGCCCCTGAATCACCCCAGGGCCTTTGGCAAACCTCTCACAGGGCATATGCTGTAGGTCTAAACAAAGCGCCTTGTTATGTTGTCATGGAAGTGAATGAAGTGATCACAAATGCTTCTTTTATTTGACAGAAGATGCGATGAAGTCCGAGCATAGCTACGGGCTAGCTGCCGTGAAAACAGTCCCAAATGTGAAAAACAAAATAGTTTTATATATATTTTTATAATCTTTGGAGTCTTTGGTTTAGTTGTTACGAAGGGCAGCTCTCATTTTAGTATTTTGCGTATATAAAACTGGTTATGAATCCCCGCCCCCCCCCCCCCCCCCTTCTGTAAGCACTTCTTACAACTGCAGCTTTGCCCCTCAATTCTTGACTGATCATTCCGCACTATCAAGGTGACCCCTGTTGTTCTTACGCTTCAACACTAGGTGGCAGTAATTAATTGAGATGGGGATTCTGTAGTGATTCTGTTATACCCCGCCCCCCCGCCCCCCCCATGAAAGGTTTGCCCTTGTTCCGTATTTTCAGTCCTGTTGCAATGCCACTAGACGCAAACCCGGGCAGCTCCCAGACACATCTCTCTTGTCTGACATTCCGTGAACCCGGACAGGTCCGACTATATGCGGGCCTTCACGGCTCTGGTTCTGTTCCGGTGTTTCACAGGTATCATGTGGTATCAGGATCCATAGTGTTGCAGGGCACTGCAGAAGGTTCTGGAACATCACGATCACAGACAGCTGATGCTATATCCATGAAAAAGCTTAAAAGGGTTACAGTGGTGTTGGGAACCAACTAGACAAAACTGTCTGCAGCCTGCATGTACTTAAGTCCCACCATTGGAAGCAAGACGGTTATAAAGATAAATAAACTATAACCTTTAACCTTTGTTCCACAATACTCTTCCTCGTTCACCCCTCTTCCTCGTTAAGCTCTTCCGAGAGCAAACACAGCCTAAGCAATGAACTGAAGAAAAAAGGAAATGTAAATGTAAGAGATTTTGAAATATAGTACTTCAGATTAATTTTGTACTGTATTTATTGTGTAAAATGAACTTTTTTTTAAAAACTGTACATTTAGTAAAACTGTAAATTAAACCCTGCTTCTTTACAAAAAAACACAACAATTTTTTTTTCTATTTCTTTATTGTTTGTAAATTGCTAAAAACATCCAAATCCTATCCAGTGTGTGCTGGCTAGTTGTGGTAATTCAGTCAGCAGGCAGAAGGTGGTGCCTGGGTGTTGCTTGTTTAGATGGGGTGTGGAATGAGCGGTGGAGATACGATGCGGAAAAGTTCTAAAGCTAAAAAAGTACATATGTAACGGAATCACGTTGAGTAACCAGCGTAACGGGATAGCTACGGGAATAACAGCGTATTCAGGAATTTCCCCTATGGGGAATTAATAAAGGAATATCTATTTATCTATCTATTTGAACCGAGTAAAATTGTGGAATAAAGGGGCGTTTACATAAAAGTGTGGCTCCTAGCAACACGCACAGCGGTACTGAGGGAATACATGGCAGATTAACGGCGCATTCTTTCCAAGGCTCTCTGTGGAGGGGGAGGTACCACACCCTCCACACATACCCCACCTTGTTCAGACCTATGCTGCGACTTTCCAGGGCTTGCCCAAGACCATGTGTCAGTGAGCAAAGAGAGCGAAAGGGAACTTCTGTTGTCGGTTTTTCCCTTTAGACAGAGGAGGGGAGGAAAGACCTCAGCTGCAACTCTTTAGCCACTTGACAGAAGTCTGACTGCGTTTTTAATATCCGACCAATGTGCACACGTTCGAGTATACAGGTCTCTCTGTGATGGTATTCTTTTCACTTTCTTTGTCTCAAGTTGTTTTCTTTTTTTTTCAAACAATCAGCGAGGGATCCCAACTAGAAAAGGCTAAACAAGTTTCTTTCTCCAGTTGTTTTTCTGAGGTTTGCTTTTTCGGCTAATCGCCATCGACTCTCGACCCACAGGTAAGTAAAGTGTTTGCCACTTCGATCTGTGTTTCAGGGCGGATTACAGTGTTGTTAATTCAGCGGTTTTTCCAAGTGAAAAGTGCCGTTCTATTTTTAAAAATTGCCAGGGGATCAGGAACCATAAGGCAATGCTAAGAACCTCTGATTTCTTATTTTGCCTGAAAAAGGCGCTTTGTCTTTGAGTGGACTGCTTGGACCACCCGTTCTCAGACCTCCCCTTTGTGGTTATTCTGCAGATGATCTGCAGTCGTGAATATGCTACATTTCCTCTCTCAGTAGCAGTGTGGTATTCTGGGCTGGTGAACCCTTGAAAAACCATGTCTTTCTGTTGGGTGTTCTACAGCCTTGAGTCTGACATAATGAGCTCCTTATAGACCAGAACCAGACTCTGTAAAGGAGCCTTTCACTGTGGTGGCGTGATTCAGCTTGTTCTATGATCTACCTCCTACTTTTTCCCTCTCTCTCTCACTCCCTCTCTCTCTCTCACTCCCTCTCTCTCTGTCCCACTCTCTCTCTCTCACTCACTCCCCCTCTCCCTCTCACTCACTCTCTCTCCCCCTCTCTCTCTCACTCACTCTCTCGCCATGTCGGTTCCATTCATCTTTCCCCCACTAGAGCCTTCTCCATTTTGAAGGCCCGTGCTTTTGTCGGCACTGATGCAAATCTTCTGAGTTTTGTCGCCTGTGCTTGGCTCTATGGCCTAGTTTTTTTCTCCTTTGTTTCAAACCCATATACATTATTACATAACTAGCATTAGTTCCGTTTTGCTGACCTTGGAGAGTGTTGGGATTAAATTGGGTTTATGCTGTTTCATTTTGGCTCACTACTGTTCCAGTTCCCTGAGGGCAAGACGACAATGTCCTCTTTTCCATCTCCTTATAACATTACTGTGTGGTCCTTGTCTGACAGCGTGCCCTGGGGGGAGGGGGGTCCTAAACCGAGAGAATACTTGGTGTGAGTCTACGTGTCTCAAGTGCCGTTTTGCTTCTCACCATCTACATACAGAACAGATGATCAATCTGCTGTCGCACTTCCCACCCAGGAATGCCTTCTCCAGGAAAGATCTTTCTTGCAGGGTTATTTCCACGGCATGGAAACAGAAGGGCGTGCATGTTCCAAACTACACACCAGTGTGCACAAATTCCCCCAGCGCTTGAGACAGTTCTGAGCTAATTCCACACAAGGCAATGCTGGATGCCGTCAGATATCACTGCGCTGTCTGTCATGCTGTTGTCACGGGACTGTGGAAGGGCTGAACAGTGGTCAGACATTATTTTCTTTTTTTTCAGAGATTTTCAAGTAGAAGCCACTCATCAAAGAGTGGGAACACCGCTTCAGTAGGCCACGGTGAGAGTCGTGCTTCAATTTCCATCTGAATAACCCATACATACATATTCACATACAGTCAGAGAGAACAAACGGGGGAAAAAGTGAGACACACACTCCTACGTCCAGAACAATTACATCGCCACGGTGACCAGACCGTAGGACTCTGTTGTGGTTCACAGAGACCCGCTGACACAGACCCATTAAGTGAGAGAAACCCCGTGCCCAATCGTCATGTCTCGCTGGGGGCGGAAGGTCAACAAAAACCAGAAGACGCCGGAGGTGATCCGGACAGTGACGGAGGGCCTCAAGTCCCTGTACCGGAAGAAGCTGCTCCCCCTGGAGAAGTACTATGGCTTCCACGACTTCCACTCACCCAGCCTGGAGGAGGCCGACTTTGACAACAAGCCCATGGTGCTGGTGGTGGGACAATACTCCACGGGGAAAACCACCTTCATCAGGTAGAGGGGAGACGAGTATCTCACGATTTGTCCAGGACAACCCGTAATGCCTGACTAATAGAATTCCCTGAAATATGAGTTTAAGAGGGAAGTGGTAGTGGTGGCAGTCCATAATGACCACATTTTTTTATTCTGCCACGCCTCCGAAACTGTTTCTATTGGGTCATTGTATTGAAACAGTAGACTCACCTGGAGGTTCTAGGTGTAAATGAATCGCTAGGTTAATGGGAAGTATCAAACCTGCTGGCTTTGATCTACGTCTCGTTAGATTCTTTAAGATGGTAGAGTCCTTCATTAAAAATGACCCTCTCACTGGGGCTTTGAACCTGGCCTGAGCCCTCTGATCAGTGGCTGTGTCCCCGTGTCCCCGTGTCCCTGTGCCTCGCCAGGTACCTCCTGGAGCAGGACTTTCCTGGGAGTCGGGTGGGGCCCGAGCCCACCACTGACTGCTTCACCGCCATCATGCATGGCACGGCGGAAGGGCTCACCCCGGGAAACGCCCTCATCGTGGACCCCGACAAGCCTTTCCGCAAACTCAACCCTTTCGGAAACACCTTCCTCAACAGGTGGGCTGATGTGGCCAGGCCTTGACAGGCCTTGGCCAATGGTGTGTGTACGGACAACGCGATGAGCCAATCCGAGCCGATCCAATTGCCCAAAGTCAAAGAGGTCCAGTGAGATACTGAGTTTTCATGAAAAGAGGAAAATGAATAGATAGGAAAGATAGTGAGCAGGAGACTGAGCAAAGTGCGTCAGCTTTCACACCATGGAATGTTAAGTCTCTGTGCCAGAATCTCCTAAGGAGGAGGAGGGACGTGGCGTGTTTGTGGAAAAACAGAGAGCAGATCTCTTTGGGAGATCACCAAAGAGGGCGGAAAGCAGAAGCTCTGGGGGGGGGGAACGTGTTTCTCACAAAATACAGGATAAAAAGAGAGCGTGGTTAATTCCATCACTTTTCCCCATTAGCACAATTAAGGGGGAAATGCCCGCGTAAATATAGCTAACTGGGAAAGTTAAGAGTTCAGCGGAGGAGGGCACATACACAAGGTCCGAGAGCCGTTTCCCTGCAGTTCATAGCCTTCGGGTGGGCAGGGTTAAGTGTGCCTCACGACCCGCGACTGGGTGTAGCTTCTGCGCGGCTGAAGCGACTGAGCCCAGCAGGTAGCAGGTAGGCGGCTGTTCTGGATGTCTGCCAGCAGATGGTGCTAGACAGTGTCCTGAGCCACACTTGGCTGACACCGTTGCTCCAGACGACGTTTTCTCAACTTCTGCTTGCGCTCGCCAGCGTGGTGGTGTCCCTTTCGTCGGTGGGCGTCGGTTGTTTACCTCCTGTCTGGGTGGAAACTGCGCTCCTGACGAGCTAGTTCGCCACCGGACACGGCTATGTTGTTCCAAGCCAAAGATCATTAGCGAGTGGTATTGTTTAATTCAGACCAGGGTGGTTGTTTTCCCTCAGGAAACCGAGTGCATTGAGAGGAGCATTTCCACACAATGGGCCAGGTTAGGAGGGGGAGGGCACAGGGTCATACTCTGGCTCGTAAATTACGTTCACAGGCACGATAAGAAATCTCCGGGTTCTGACTTATTCCTCCTATTGATCCAGATTTTTTTGGTTTTGTTGTTGTGGTGCACAGTGTTTGATGATTAATCCCACAATCCCCATAGGTTCCAGTGTGCCCAGCTGCCCAATCAGGTTCTGGAGAGCATCAGCATCATTGACACACCAGGAATCCTGTCCGGTGCCAAGCAAAGAGTGAGTCGAGGTGAGGTGACAAAGAGGAGCGAGGGCAATATAATCTTCTACACCCCGTGAGCCGGCGCTGCACAGTGAAGGGGAAAGCAGGCAGAGGTGGCCAGCTGTTTACTCCAGAACACTCCAGAGCGCTATCCAGTCCCTGGACGTTCCTTTCACTGTAAACTGAACCAGATTTTGGACAATTTCCATCTCAGGGTCTCCCGTTGAAGCGCATGTCAGACAAATTGAGAGTGAGTGAGTGAGTGAGTGAGGAAGAGATATTGAGAAGCTGCGTCTGTCAGAGATGGGCGAAGGGGAGACTTCGGCAGGGAATAGGTCGGTCTGAGAGGAACGGAGGGTATGATCCAAGGTGTGGAGGTGGGGCTTGTATCTGGGTAAACCTAAGGACCCATATAGGTGGCCAACCTCAAGTCCTGTTCACATCACTTATCTTTCTTCTCCCAAGACATGTAAAAGTGAGAATGTTGCCAACAGACTGCATAACCAGTTGCTCCTGTCCGTCTCCTCCCTCCCACCCTTCCTCTCCTCCAAGGCTACGACTTCCCGGCCGTGCTACAGTGGTTCGCCGAGCGAGTGGACCGCATCATCCTGCTGTTCGACGCCCACAAGCTGGAGATCTCGGACGAGTTCTCGGAGGCCATCGGGGCACTGCGGGGCAACGAGGACAAGCTGCGGGTGGTGCTGAACAAGGCCGACATGGTTGGCACCCAGCAGCTCATGCGTGTCTACGGCGCCCTCATGTGGTCGCTGGGGAAGGTGTTCGGCACACCCGAGGTGCTGCGGGTCTACATCGGCTCCTTCTGGTCCGAGCCGCTCATGGTGCCCGACAACCGTCGGCTGTTCGAGATGGAGGAGGAAGACCTGTTCAACGATGTCCAGAATCTGCCCCGCAACGCTGCACTGCGCAAGCTCAACGACCTGGTCAAGAGGGCACGCCTCGTGAGGGTAGGTCCATAGTTAGCGGTCAGTTGCTGTCAGAAGAGAAAAGAGAATATCTGCATGACTTTCCCCTCCCCCATTCCTTTATGGCACACTTAGTCCTCATGGAGACACATTCATAACACCAGTGTCCGAGTACAAAGCACTAAGTCTGGTTAAATTGTTCAGCTGCATAGCTAGCTAACGGTACCTGATGTTCAGCAGTATAGCTAGCCAACAGTGTTTAATGATATTTTAGCTCAGAAATCCACTCTGCTTCTCCCTCCCAGGTACATGCTCACATCATCAGCTACCTGAAGCAGGAGATGCCTTCCGTCTTCAGGAAGGACAATAAAAAGAAGAACCTGATCTACCAGCTGCCCGTCATCTTTTCCAAGATCCAGCTGCAACACCACATCTCTCCTGGTGACTTCCCGGACTGTGCCAAGATGCAGGTGCGTGTGGGACGAGATGGCGATGTCGGCGTGGAACGAGACGGCGATGCACCAATGCATCACACTGCATCTCGAGTTTGTGTCTCGGTTCTAATGTAAAGCTATTTCCCAATGTAACCAACTGGTCTTCGGTCTCTCTCTGCTGTGTTCAGGAGCAGCTGATGGTGCACGACTTTGCCAAGTTTAAGCCCCTAAAGCCCAACCTAATGGCAGTCCTGGACGAGCTGCTCTCCACCGACATCGCCAAGCTGATGCCCCTGCTGCGGCAAGAGGAGCTGGAGGCGGGCGTGCAGCCTGGGGTTCAGGGCGGGGCATTCCTGGGGACCCGGGCAGGGCCCTTTGTGGAAGGGGACCCCTTTGGCTGCGCAGAGGAGAACGGTGAGGGGAGTGAGGGTGAGGAGGAGGACTGGGTGGTGACCAAAGACAAGCCAAAGTACGACGAGATCTTCTACAACCTGTCGCCCAACGAGGGCAAGCTGAGCGGCACCAAGGCCAAAGACTGGATGGTCAGCACAAAGCTGCCCAACTCTGTGCTGGGCCGCATCTGGAAGCTGTCGGACGTGGACCGGGACGGCATGCTAGATGACGAAGAGTTTGCCCTGGCCAGCCACCTGATCGAGGTGAAGCTGGAGGGACATGGCCTGCCCCCCGAGCTCCCCGCCCGCCTGGTGCCACCCTCTAAGCGCCGACACAAGGGCTCTGATGCATAGGCTTGGGATCGCCACCCTGACAGTGACTCTGCCGCAGCACAGCTCCCCCTGGTGGCCGCCCGCTTCCTTAGCCCCTGAATTCCGTGCGCCTAGCACCTGTCTCTCACTTCAACCTTTCTGCCACTTTGCTACATGTCTCTATCTCTCGTTCTCTTCCTATTCTGTCTCATACTCATTTAACATCCAGACAGTCCTATACTGTATACTACTATACACCTGCTGCTGAGCAGACTTGGGTCCTGAGTGACCAAAGCACACACATAGCCGACAGCATCCTTGTAGTGGATCACCATTGATTTACAGTACTTCTGAGCCAATGGTGAACTTTGTAATCTGCTTGCAGACCTATTAAAACAGCTTCCACGCTCTTCCATCGCACCAGGTTATCTTCGCCTGGGCCCCCTGCTCCTTAGTTCACAACTGAAAAATGTGTACTGTAAATGTGATTTATTTCTGCTGATTGTCGTGATTTTTGAACAGTGAGTTTCACGTACTCTGATAGAATGTCCCCGACTTGCATTTTATGCCCTTGGTGTGGAAGTTTTGTCAGAGACCAGACTGACAGATAACTATTACTGATTTCCATTACTGTACACACCCATAGAATTACTTGTATGTTCAGTATTATTAATGTTCAATAAACTGTTCTGTTTTAACACTGGAGTTCTTAGGTCTTTTTCCCTTGTGTACCAACCACAAACGCACATACACATGTGCACGTGCACACACAAACACGCACATACACACACACAAGCGCACACATACACCCTCTCTGGGATACTGAGGGAAACCAGGGATAAAATCAATGTAAACACACACTGGAGCACAAACTACACACCAAAAAATCAAAGACCCTAGCTTTCTTCAGCAATGTTCTACTAAGGTTCGTGTTAAAGCAAAACGTTGGCATGTTTACGTAGGGCTACATTATGCTTTGGGCACATCCAAGTTTAACTAAAGCATTCCATCCGAACAGACTCATTACACAGGACTTCAGGAACACAGTACATTCTGTGGCTTTGAATCAACTGGGAAAATAACCCTTAAAATATGCTTTCTTTATGGAGCTGAAAGATGTGTTGTTGCTCTTTCTGCTAATTTCCATGAAAATATATAACACATGACTGATAAGCCACCCGCCCCCCACCCCCCCCCAAAAAAAGCAGCTTCAGCCAGATGGATGCACAGAGACTCATATGCTGTAAAGTTGGTTTCTTGGTGACCAGCCAAATAAACAGTGACTCACACTCCTTGCTGCCAAGACGCAGACTACTGTTTTCCATCTTTCCATGGCTGGAACACTTTTGGAACACTGGAACATACTGAGAGATGCACACAATTACTGAGGATTGTACACACAGAAGTCGGAGTGTTGGACTTACACCAACACTCCCTGTGTATCATACTTTGTGTAAGTCCCACTCGGTACACAGTCCGACAAGACATGTACCTGTACGGAAATGTGAGAGAAATTCAACCAAAAAACAAGCAAAAGGCCTCGTCCCCTCCGACTCCCACGATTACTGTGACTCACATGCTAAGAATGCGGTGGGCGGGGCTGGGGGCTATTAATATCTTGCTTTCGTGGGTCCGCTAAGTTTCCTCCTGCTTGGACACAGCGCTCGATAAGTAGCACTTTTTCAAACGCATTCTCTACATCCCCCTATTTGGAGTTCGATTTAAGGCGTCCAAGCACTTTCGTGTGTTTGCGCGTTTTAATCACTGAAAGCAAGTTATCATAAATCAATGTAAAAGATGGAATTTTTGTGATTGCCACAAAGTACCCTAGAGAGTTTTTCAGCACATATTTCAAATCAGTTCCGTCTGGGTCTTTGTGTGAAAGGTTCGCATTTTTCCGATGATTTTAAAACGGTCGCTGGGAGACTAGTTTTTTTGCACGTTTTTTTTTTTTTTTTTTTTTAAATCAGCACGTGCTAATGGGACTAAAGGTGGCATATTTTCTCCACATAGACTGTGGGAAAGAATTAAATAAGTACATCTTAATGTATTGTGCTTAAATGTATTTTACATTCAACTTTTTTTTAAATCCTGGAAATTGTCGAGAGATTATTAAAGTTCTAGCTTTGGTTGCAATTAATTAAAATGCAATATTATAATTTTACCTAATTAGGGATCGATAAAGTCTGTAAATTAAGAGGTTTGACGTTGGTCAAATAATATGTGATATTCTCACACTCGTTTGTGACACTGCCTGCTACGGAAAACGGTGCCGTGTACTAAAGAAAACGTGTACACGTTGCAGGGTGTAAATGGTTAAAACACACATGCCAATAACAGGGATCTATTTGCGTTGTGACTCGAACATTGCACATTCAAACCACGTCGCAGTGTCCACGGGAAGGGAGTTCTCTACTTACGTCAGGACAACAATAAACGGGGGAATCCTCGCTGTGGCTCGGCACCCCTTTAATGTTTAAGAATTACAGCGACTATAGCCGGCCATTAAATCGCATACGGTGTATGGGCGCCTTCTAGTGGGTGTAACGCGCATCAAACCAAAACATTTAAAATATTATATATATATATATATATATTTTTTTTTTTTCTTTTTTTTTTCCTTCAAACTTCCATTACACCGGGTCACCCATATTACAGTTTTTACGATCGTTTACACACCGATACTGGTTCTCTGAACAAAATATTGAAAGCCGTTAGTTTAAGTACCAAAATAATCATTATTTTAACAAAACTATAATAATACATATAATATAATACAATATACTGCAGATTACCTTTTTGCTATACCATACACTCACGTAAAACACAGCCTTCGTTAATGAAGCCTCGTGTTGTCTTGTCGAAAGCACTGCCATTCAATATACCCAACGCCAGTCAATAAAACACACAGTCCCCACGGTTTCCCCATCATTAAGCTTAATTATTTAACAGGTAATCAGAACTTTGTCCGGTGAGATTCGCGCGGCTTCCAACAGGAGCCCGGGCCGGCGGAGCATCTCTGCTACATTGTCAATCTGGACAATATCGGTGTCCACCGTGCTGCTCCGGTCTGAAACTGTTGAGAATGCCTCCAGCCTAATCCCCCTAACCCCTTCCTTCTCTTACTCTCCACCGCTGACCACGTTAAGTGCCTCGGGGCATCGGTGACTGTTTAAGAGAAGAAGGCACCCACGCCTGCAATAGCTGTCCAAAGAGAAAACTTTATTTCCTTAATGTATACCTGGTTCTTGATTATATGACTGAAAGGAGACTTTTCTTTGACCTCGAGACAATTGATTTTAGAAATTTCCAATGTCATATTTTTGTTATAATTTTTAAAATAGAATTTTTCTTTTTTTTCTAATTCTCTCTTTGAACTTTGTCATTTCTTTGATCAATTTCTTCGATCAATTTCTTCAGCGGGCCTCTAGTGCCCTCTGGTGTTTTTGAGCTTGTTTGCACATTACTTGTGCATGTGACCAACAGAAGTCCTAAGCACCAACACCCACCTCGCTCCTCCTAGTTTTTGAAGAAAAAGATCTCGTGGCTCGTCGACGTTTTGACTAGATTGGGGGCTCCACGAGCCCACCACAACACTGCATAAATGAAAATTAAAAACTAAATTAAATGTAATATTTAATCAAAGATATGCATATGCAAAGTAATTGTCGTATATTTCATTCTCTGCTAAACGTAATGTCTCATTCAGAAGATTCAATTTCAATGAGAAAGTTTGTTAATTGTTGGAACACTGTTAACCTTTCTCTTTTGGACAAGTTTTATTAATTCCCGCTGTCGTGCGAAGGGGGTTGTATATTGAGTTAAGGCAAATCAGGCCTTCATTTTTGAGAAAAATAAAATAAAATAATTATAGCCTATACACATACTGAAAAAATACCCTAACCACAAAATCTTCTACCAGCCCATTGGTCATTGGTGATTGTAAAGAGGCGGGGCTTTGATGTGCAAAAATTAATAGATTTTCATTTTAAAAGTCGCACATGTGCTTTGTTTTAGGGTTTGGGTTGTATTTGGAGTTAAGGGTGTGATTCTGGTTAAGGATATATAGCTTGACAAGACGAGGATTAAAATATCAAACGAAAAAAATATTTGTGGTGAATTCAGTAACTGGGCATGTATTAGACTTCTACGTCACCTTAGCAACAAGCCTTTTTACGCCAACAATGTGCCGGATAGCGTTCTACCGGTGTCGTACATTTTGCAGAATCACTATGGCGTCTGTACTGAAAGACACTGCGGGGCTGTATGATACTTTAAAAACCGAGTGGAATAAGAAAAATCCAAATCTGAACAAATGTGGCGATATTTTAAGTAAACTTAAGGTGACTACGAATATGTTTTCGTTTTTGGTCTCATAAAACACGATTTTAACCGTTAAAATATGTGATAGTCTATCTGTTGACAGGCTAGCAAGCTAACTAACGCGTTGTACTTCGACAATGACGCTCCAGGCAGTTTGTTTCGTTTTGTTGAGTTAGTTATAGATAGTGAGATATTTTATGACTGATATTTTTTAAAGCCGTGATATATTTGTGTTATATATTGATAGCTTCCCGATATATACTTAGCTGGGTTTTTGTGTTGTTTCCTTTCTCATGTCGGTAGCTAAACGGAAAAAAGTCTCAATTCAGAGCATTAGTTGTAGAAAAGACCTTAAGTAATTTTGTTATCTAAAAAGTAATAATGCTAACGTTATATATATGAGAAACGTTCGTGTAGGATGGACATCCGGAATGGACTGCTCGTCAGTGCTTATTGAGTTATGATCGACGCTAAATTATAAAATAAATAATTTGTAAAACTGGATTGACGTGTAAGACGGCAGCGTCAGTGTCGTCTAACTGCCGTGTTCTTTTTCCCCTGTTGACTTTGTTTCTCTGCAGATTTCTCTGTTGGAGTTAAACTTCTTGCCAACTTCAGTGACCAAGCTCACCAAACAGCAGCTAATTTTAGCCCGTGAGTGTCTACTTTTGTTAGAAAACCTACATATGTTTTTCAGACAGTTTCTTCTAAGTATTTCAGGTTTTATGCTTATTAACCCCGCAATGTCTTTTTGGCCGTCTGTCCCTTATGCTCCATATTTGTGTACATTTTGGACCCTAAGAAATAAATTAACTGATAGATTGGGAATAAACTTGAATGTCTCTGTGTTCGCAGGCGATGTGCTGGAAATTGGGGCACTGTGGAGTATCCTGAAGAAGGACATCCCATCCTTCGAGAGGTACATGGCCCAGCTGAAGTGCTACTATTTTGACTACAAGTAAGTCTGTCCGGTTGTCTTTTAGTCTTTAATGAAATCAAGGCTGCTTTTAATCTGTAAGTCTGTCCGGTTGTCTT
>JAOVYW010000032.1:1607528-1620464 GCA_025775045.1 Hiodon tergisus
AAGGCTGCTTTTAATCTGTAAGTCTGTCCGGTTGTCTTTTAGTCTTTAATGAAATCAAGGCTGCTTTTAATCTGTAAATCTGTCCGGTTGTCTTTTAGTCTTTGATGAAATCAAGGCTGCTTTAATTCATGTCTGTGTCTTGAGTTTTGGTAATTTAGGACCTGCGTTCGTGCATATTTCTCCACCCAGCAGTGTGAGGATTGCAGATTTGTGTCTCTTAATAACGCACGCCTTGGTTGTTTCTCCCCTCCTTCTCACAGAGAGGAGCTGCCGGAGTCGGCCTACATGCACCAGTTGCTGGGTCTCAACCTTCTGTTCCTGCTCTCCCAGAACCGCGTGTCCGAGTTCCACACGGAGCTGGAGAGACTCAGTGCCCGAGACATCCAGACCAACGTCTACATCAGACACCCAGTCTCGCTGGAGCAGGTGACCTGCTCCATTGAGAGTCAAAATGAGTGGGAGGAGTTGCATTAATGACGCATAAATAACTCATGCCCGCCAAAAAGAATACGTAGACGTTAAATCCCGCATTCACGTCAAATAAAGGGCAAATTGGTCAGAATCCCACAGTTCACTCAGCCAATTTACCAAGTGTAAAATGGTATATTAAGTCACCCTGGATGGAATAATAATGGTGATCGGTCATAGTAAATGTATGCGTTCTGCCCGGGTTTTCTCTTTAACACACTTGGAGGGTGGTGGGGACTGGGTGTCAAGTCACCAGAAGCTTTGTGGGCGAAGTGTGGAAGCCCCTCCTGCCCAATGAATACTCCACAGTGGCTGCTTATAGACAGTGCTGTACAGTGTTGAAAATACTGGGAGTAGCTTTCGCCTTCTATGAACAGCTGCAGACTCTGAATGTAATGTTTCAGATTGCACAATAGCAAGTGTAGTGTGCATATGTGATTAAATGGTGGGGGGTCACTTACTAAATGACTGAGATGGATAATGTCTGTTTTCATGATTTTCTGGGCTTTCTATGGTTTTCTTAATGCAACCTGCAATGCTTTGTAGTATTTTTAAAAGGCCAATGAGTTTGGTGTTTAAGAATGATCAAAGGGGCTGGATCAAGACTAAAGTTGGAGTTTCTGACGGTCAGACCTTGTTTTTTGGTGTTCTGTCCTGTTAATTGCATTTGCATTGATGTTTATTTCAGTATTTGATGGAAGGCAGCTACAACAAAGTGTTCCTTGCCAAGGGAAACATCCCGGCGGAGAGCTACACCTTCTTCATAGACATTCTGCTGGACACTATCCGGTAAGGTGGGAGGAGGATGCCAGCGTGACTCAGAGAGAGAGAGAGAGAGCCCAGTATGTCAGCGCATGGCTAGCAATCGTCCAATCCAAACTCAAAGGCTATTGGGCTGGAATCGATTCCACCATCAGGCGTCGTCCTGTGGTGGGACTTTCCCTTTCTATCGTCTACAGTTTAGTTTTTTCGTGATATGCTGTTATGGTTAAGTTTGTGTGTGTGCTTTTTGTTTCATTTTTATTGACAATGTCTGCACATCTGTGCTCAAGCAGGGCTTTGAATGGCATGAATACTAGGTTCTCTGTGCCTGGTTCTAGTCCCTTTCTGCTTGCGTTGACAGAGACGAGATTGCTGGCTGCATAGAGAAGGCTTACGAGCAGATTCAGTTCAACGAGGCCACACGCGTGCTTTTCTTCTCCTCCTCCAAGAAGATGACCGAGTATGCCAAAAAAGTAAGTGTTTCCCTTATTGGGCTGCTATAAACTCATTATTCAAGTCCCTCCCTCCCCACATTCCCGTCGCTCAAAGGAGTGCTAGTGTTTGTGTAGTCTCGTCTGTCTGTGCTCACTTGTCGCCCATGTGTCTCCTGTCTGCCTCTCAGAGGGGCTGGAGTCAAAGTGCCGACGGCTACTACTCCTTCAGCACTCAGCAGCAGCGGACGGAGGAGGCCAGCATCCCCTCCACAGAGCTGGCCCAGCAGGTCATCGAGTACGCACGCCAGCTGGAAATGATCGTGTAGCGAAGTAGGCAAGCGTACACACACACACTCTCAAACACCTACACACACACACACACACACACACTTGTACACTTTCTAAAGCAGTTGCATCAACCTACTATTGGAATCCAAGGCGCTGAAAGACTGGTGTGTGTTTGTTTCAGAAGGACCACAATTGCTACCTTTCTGAACACCTTGCCGTTCATACACTTGTGCCTGAGTGGGTTTGAGTGTATTTAAATGACCAGTCTGTCCGCGTGGTTCGGTCCAGTCTTTCCAGTGACTCCAGCCTATTACT
The DNA here is from genome assembly GCA_025775045.1 of Hiodon tergisus. Lineage (NCBI taxonomy): Eukaryota > Metazoa > Chordata > Actinopteri > Hiodontiformes > Hiodontidae > Hiodon > Hiodon tergisus. The sequence goes on from JAOVYW010000032.1 coordinate 1,609,796, forward strand.
AGAAAGGTTTAACAAAAAAGATGGAGAATGGAAGGCTGGCCTCTTTGCATCCAGTTTGCCATTAAGTCCATATGGAAGAGCAAGCAATTTTCTAACATTGAATGGATTAAGTTCTTAATAACATGCTTGCCTGTGTCCTGCTAAGCCAACAGTTTGAATTTGGTATGGAGATATTGCATATTTGTTTAACAATTTTGAAATTGGAATAATCTGAATAAGGAATGTGAAAAAAAAGGAATAATCTGAATGGTATTTGAATACTGCTGCAACTGTATTATCCCAGTGTTGTGGCTATCTGGAGACCGTAAAGTGTAACACAAAACAACAGAACAGACTGAATTTCCCTTGATTTAGATTTGTCTAAAAAAGCCAGCTCCTTTTCTACGCTGGTAGTTCTGGCGTTTTTGCTCGAGTGTGCTGTTCACGGAACGATTCCATTCTAATGTACTTGCCTTGTATCCTAGCAACTGGCAAAGTGAATTGCTGTGGAAGTTTGAGGATTTTAAAAATAATTTTCTTGTCACCCTTGATAGGTTATACACCGGTTGATCAGGGAAACAAATGTTTATTTCTGTGATGGTCATAGAACTGTAATACAATCGCAAATAAATGTTGTTTTTTTTCCACCTTCTGACTGCTGTCTTTTACTTAGCGTTGCAATATTTAAACACTTCCCATGAGCCTGCTGCAGGAAAGCTGAGTATGCGTGCCGTTTGCATTCAACAAGCGATGCGTTGGTTGTCCCAGGCACTGGGTCACGGTCCTTCCGGTCGCACTCTGAGCGCCAGTGAAGCTAACAGTGTTGCCGTGGTGACCCACGGCGGTTCGCACAGGTAGTTACGCCTCACGCTGAACCTGCGAGGGAACAAAAGGATAAATTGTGAGACATCGTAGCTGTCCAAGCATGAAGGGGATTAGCTAGCCATGCACTGCCACTCACCACTGTTCCACATTGCGGGGCAGCTGGCCTTTGCGACATTGTTGGCGACAGGAGCGGTCAATGGAGAAGGGTAGCCAGCGGCCTTCCGGATGCAAAGGTGTGGGTGGAGAACCGAAAAAAACCCCTTCCTTTTTTTTCTCCTGTTCCCCGTATCCTGGGTCCGCAGGCTTGGCACTGGACTGGACATTAACTGTTATCTGCACTGGGGCAGGGGGTGGAGCCGGATTGACAGAGGTGTCGCCGGTGGTGACGTGGTTGCCCCAGACCTTGGGGGGAGCCAGCAGGGGGACTTTAGGGGATGCAGCCATGTGGCTGGGAGTGTTGTTCTGCATGTTAAGTCCAACCTCTTCCTGTACACTACTCATCACAGCGGTAGGCTCTGTGGAGTCCTCTGCTTTAGTCTCAGGAGCCTGGGAGCCTCTGTTGGCAGAAGTCTTGGGGACGGCCTGCCTGCTCTGCTGGCCCCGCAGCTTTGGTCTCCTGCGGGGTGCCTTGGTCCGAGCTTGGGTCTGCTTCTTTGCTGGGGACAAAGGGTGACGGCAGGGTGGCCTGGTGCCAGACACGGGCTCCTCTGGGACGAGGGGGGTGTTGTTGCTCTTCGCGGGTCTGCTCGGCTTCGTGGCTAACAGGTGTGACGCTCCTCTTGCGGCCAGTCGCAAGGCGGCCTTTCTTTGCGCTTCGGGTGGGGAAGGCATTGACTCCTGCATCTTGAGAAACTCAATCCTGTGGAGCAGGAGGGTTCGAATTCTGGATCAAGTTAAACTGTCACAGGTAGGCTCATCGCTGAAGTGCTTTAAATAATTAAAGTAGGAGGCAAAAGGAATGGGAGGGGTTTTCTCTGCCCATCACTTTTTCGGCAGTGCCGATGGGAGGGCCGTGTCACTGAATCTCTTGTGTGGGCTGAGGGTAAAATTGAGCTGTGGGTGGGAGGTGATGGGGTCAGAGGAGACCAATCATACTTCCTCACTCTCCCAGAGTGTGGTGGCAGGATCTGGATCATAGTGACTAGCTGAGATTTCATTTTTTTTAAAATAATACAGATTTTATAAAGTGTATAATTTTAAAAATATTAATCAGGATGGTCCAACAAAGTAAACTTGATTACATGCAAGTTAAAACTTTACACAAAGTTTTAATGAACAAATCTAAGAGCTAATTTCAGGATCAGATCTACTGTGGTCAAAGTGCCAAAGGTAATCGAGAGTGTGTTGTGATTTCTCCCTGTCAATGTGTTTAAGAAATCACTTGCAGCAGTAATTTTGCCTATAAAAAGTTAACACCATCTAGGCATCTGACCCACCTGGACTCTATCTGTGCTAGAGTGGTCTCTGTCAGGTTGAAGTCAAGGGGAACTTTCAGGTCGGGAGGGCTGCTGTCAGCACCGTTACTTCCGTCCATTGTGCTGGCGTTGCTGCCGTCTCTGCTCTGGGGCGCCACTTCGGCCTCCGTGGGTCGGAGAGCGGATTGCTCGGATCGGGGGGACCCCTGTGCCTGCCATGGGGCAGCGGGGGGGGTGTGGCTTGGGGTAGAGGCCCCCCTGTTGCCATTGGAAGGGGCGCCCGAGGAGGTGTTCAGGTTTTCAGACGAATTTGTGAGTGAGCCAGGGGCCAGCTGGAGCGGGGGTGGGAATGGGGCCAGGACGTGGGTGGGGCAGACGAGTTCCGGACTCACACTCTCTGTGCCCGAGTCGTCGGGTGACCTCTCCGGCTGCAGGGGCCATAAAGGGGACTGGTCCAAGTCTGGGGAGAACGTGAAGAGGTGCGGGGTGTCGGGGGCTATAGCAGCCTGATGGCAGCCCTCCTCTGTGTTTGCCTTACGATGTGCCTCTCCCCTGCTTTGTGTTGAGCTTGTCAAGCTCCCTGCCTGGGGCGGGTCTTTCTCCTGCTTCTTCCTCTGCTCAGAGTGATTACTGCCCATCCTCTTCCACTCCTGGGGGGAAAAAAAGGAAAACAGACAGGAAACAACCTTCACGCTTCCTGCTTTGACAGGAACCTTGTTTCAATATCAATAAAAACACCCCTCTCCTTTCTATCCCTCCTTGATATCAGAGGTGTGAAGTTCACTTAAACCAGGTGTAATCGCTCGTTCCTTTACCCAGCTCCCATTCGGGGCTACCTGGAACATTTCCAGGACTTGCTGGTTGATTATATTTGAGAATTCATGACCCTTTTAGCAGTTTGGTTTCCTGCCTATTGATTGCGTCTAGAGGTGCAGCAGGAATGTCTTCTGAAATTCTGGCACAACAAATTCGCCTTTGCCGAGTGTATACGTCCGCATAGAACACCTCTAAAGCATCTGTAATTAGCCCCATCGCCGTGGAGTATCTCCTGTCTATTTCGCTTTAAGTTTTTTAAAAGACTCGTTTGTTACTCTCTGTTTGGGCAACAATGTGGTTGGTAGTTGCTTCGTCAGTCATTGCATTGCTATCCCATTATTTTGGCCGTTTTTAAAATAGCTATAGATGTTTTTCAACAATCGGTCGGTTAACTTGCCTAGTAAACACAATTTATTTAACGGTAAAATAAAATTGTATTGTAAGAAAATCGTTATTCTGTACAATCGTATTATTGTCAACTACAAATAATAATATTTATTGTTATATATTATTGTTATTACTTCTCAATATTTTCCACGATTTTACCTCAGAAGCATCACTTTCACCGCTCTTAGTCTTCCGTTGCCTTGAGGTTTTTAAATGTTTAAATGTTTCGGTTAGAGCTTCCGTCTTTCCTGGGTCGTCGTCTTATCTCAGTGAATACAAAAAACAAACAAACAAACACGTTATTAATTTTGAATGAACAAGTTTATTTCGGCAATCCTTGCGCGCGCAAATTCATACGTTTGGTTTCGAATTATCCCGCCACGAAACGACTAAACGATAGATAACGTTATACACATCTCTACTTCTCATAACTTATTTATGTAGGCTACTGGTCTAATTTATACTTGAGAAAATGGTCTGATAACAAATAAATCAATTCCAATGTAGTTTTCTGTGAATCGATAATATAAAAGATTCAGGCGTTGTAGGCCTACGGTATAACGTCTTGCTACCTTGAAACCGAATAACTCGTTATTAGATGCAATATCGAAGCCACAGCTAACTTGACAACTTTACCTTTAGTTCTGTTCTGAATCTGAACCGGTATGCCGCGCGAATGGATGCTCGGAAAGTACTATTTGATACCTAGAAAAATAATTTAAAAAGATAAAATAACGAAGTTATTAGTTATGGATTTCTTATCATTATCGCTATAGATTTCTATCGTGTCTCTGCGTCATTGTGTCCCAGCTAGCGAAAAAAAAACGTTCGGTGCTGTCCACGGTTCTGAACACTGTCCCCTGAATGTATTCGTGCTTCTTTAGCGCACACACTTGTTTCGGGGCGAGCAGTCTGCACATATTTTATCGCAGTCATTGTCTTCTTTGCTCCAAGCGCTGACAGCAATCAATTTAAAATATGTATTGTAGTGTCAATACAGAGGAAGATTAAATAATTAATCTATCTCCGAAGCTGTAGCACCGCGGCCTGTTAAGCATCGCTGCAAAGTCCTACATTTACCATCCTAGCGACATGTGTGGATCCGAAGTGACAGCTAAGTGCGGGCGACACCACACGCTGGATCGTCTGTGTTTCTATGAGACAGTTGTTCCCGTTTGTGATTGCATTAGTAAGTCACTTTATGTGTGCATATTATTTCCTGCGAACTGTGCGACCGAGCTGTACTGAATGTTCTGTCTTGGGGTCGACCAGTCTATTTTTTTCCCCTCCGCAAGCGTTGTACGTGAATGTCAGCAGTTCTGTGGTAGCCCTATCAGTTCGTTCAAGTTAGTGTCTTCCTGGATAATCAAACGGTGAATCGGTCCGTCCAGTACATTTGTCTGGAGGTAGATGCCTATTCGTGAACGGGTGTACGAGCGGGTTCAACAGTACTCAGATGGGAACGCGGCAGGTACAGGGTGTGAAGTAAAGAAGTAGGGAGGGAGTGATTGAGAGAGAGGTCGAGGGAGGGAGAGGGAGGGAGGATGTTGCCGCTGCTGCTCGCGGAAAATGGCTGCTACAACCTCAAATCCGTCCTGATATACCAGGAGGGCATTAAGGCGGAGAGAGAAATGATAAGAAAACGAGGATCTGAAAGAAGAGAGAACGATTGAGGGAGAACGAGAGTGAGTGTGTAAGTGCGCGCACTTGCGCGCGCGTGTGTGTGCCGTGAGAGAAGGGGAATAAAAAAAGACCGGAGACCGGGTGGCAGCGGCTCAAACCGCGAGCGACTCAGAGCCATGGAGGGCGAGTAAGTCTTTGCGTTTTTTTATGCTTTTTATAACCGAAAAAGGAAAAATGTATATCTTTCTCTCGAACCAAAATGGTTATTTCTTTGCCATTTCTGTTGGTGAAACTGACAAACATTACACTCATAGAAATACTCACATACAATGCATATAGGAACCAACATCATTACGTAGTCTTGTATAAATAAAAATGTCATACTCAGTACATTCACCGTGGAATGCGATACATATTTAGACATTTTTCGAATGAGGAGTAACTACAATATAATCAACGCTATGTTTAAATGCAAGTCGATGCCGTATCAAAGACAAGTGAGCTTAGTAGTTTAGCTTAGTCTGAGCGAATCACGCAGAAGAAAACAACAGATATGGTCACGAAGTGCTGTGGATAGTAGATTTAACCTATAATTAAAAACAGTGAATATTTAAAAGATATTGAGGAAATTGACAAAACATGGCGAGTTTTCGGCCAACGTAGCTTTAAGCAATATCAAGCGACGAAGGGCAGAGAGCGACGGAAGGGTGATAACGACGTGATTTTTTATCAACGCGTCTCGGATTTCATTATGATTTTAAAGGCAAACTTTATGAATGAAATGTGATATTTCTCTCCCTCTCAACCCCCTCCCCTCTTTCCCTCTCTCATGTCGCCCCCTCCCCCAACTATTTATTCCAATTTCCATCTTTGCCCCCATTTAGCTTTCTTCTTTTAGCCGATAGCTGATTTTATTGGTATTTTTATTATTATTTCGAATCATTCTGATTTTTATTGTATTTCATTCATAAAATAACTGGTTTGGGGGTGCGTGCGCGTGCGTGCGTGTGCATAGCGGGTGTGGGGGGGGGGGGTGCATTTTCAAAATAATTACAACAATATTAATAACGATATTTAACGTGACGGTTATCAGCGTCAGTATATTGAGTACTCGTGTTATCGGTTCACATATGTGCGTTTTAAAAACTGTTTGTGTCATGTTTGACGGTCTCTGCTTCTTGGATTGGTAGATAGGGCCTCGTACGGCAAATGGGCGCGTTCATTGATGGCTGTATCTTTCACAGAAATATACACTCAGTCCGTCTTCTAACTCTCCATCGGGTATTCGCTCTCAGTAGAAAGCTTTTATTATTTTCAGTATATCTCGCCCGTGAGTTCCTTATCATAATATCTATTTACTTTCTCACTATTGTAATTTTTATTTTCGTTTTAATTAAATTAAAATGTCCATAAATATCATTAACCAATGCAAGGTATATTATGTAATTTTATTTTAAAATACGGTTAATTTACATCTTTAGTCGTAGTACTGCTATTATTATAATCGTGAAGGGCTGATCACGTGGACACCCATTAAAAAAACCGCGCTGCCTGCTGCCATTGATATAATCACGAGCTACGTGCTTTCATAAAACGTATTATATTTATAATAATCTTTTTAGTTAAATACAATTAACTGGTTCTTATAGCGCGTCTCAATCCTCATTAGTCTTTTATTTTTTAATACGAATATATTGTTCGTTCTCTATGGTTAGCCTATATCACATCACCTGGGGTTTGGGAAATGAATGGACGATTATCGTATTACAGGTTTAACAAAAATGACAAAATATCTTATGACCATTTCAACCTGCCAAACATATTAATTAAAATTATATCCCAATTAAGATATTATTTACCGTACTTTACATAAGTTTATTAAACTAAATTAGTAGTCTATATTAGTATTTATATTAGTGTGCCTCTATAGATGCAGGTTTATTACTCTAAATACGAATATGCAGTTTCTCTGCAGTTTCTTGTTTCTTCTCTTTCATATTCTTACAGTAACGTTACTGATATTTTTTTTGTGATGTGATCATTATTGGTCTGTATTAAAAGGATAACGAATATTGGAGCGCATATTTTTTCATTTAGTTCTGTTTATAGCATTGTAATGAATTTCAGATGTGTATAGAGGAATCCTTTCCCATAATTTAGGTGAGTCTTCTAAAAAAGTGTCCTCTGCGCACAGTATGTGTTTATCTTTGTTTGGTCGAGTTTTTGCCTGCACTCACTCCTCTCACTTCCTGTACAGTGTGCGTGTTCGTGCAGTGGTGATGACACGTGATGACTCTAGTGGCGGGTGGGTGCCCCTGGGAGGCGGCGGCCTCAGTCATGTGATCATCTGTAAGGGGCGGAGTCCACAGGAAAGAGGGCGGAGAGACTACGTCATCCGTGGAGAAAGGCTGCGCGATCGAGCAGTGAGTGTGTGCGTGTGTTATCCCGTCTTTGATTGACATCCTGTTTCACTCAGACACAGTTATGGTACATAACGTAATTTAACGTTTTGTTTGTGTTACAACTTGTGTGCCGGCTCAGTGACTCCTCTTTATGTCTGCAGCCAGTGTTGGAGTGCACAGTGCAGAGGGGTCTGGTGTACAACAAGGTGAACCCCATCTTCCATCACTGGCGCGTGGAGGACCGAAAGTTCGGCCTGACTTTTCAGAGTCCAGCCGACGCCATATCCTTCGAACGCGGACTCCAGAGTGTCATCGACCAGCTGGATAAAGGTATTACCATGGCTAGCACAGAAGTTAGAAACTAGCAGTGAGAAGGCAGTGTGGTTTGTGGATTTACACATGTTGTGAAAAGGGTCAGGCCATGCTTATGTCATGTAGTAACAAGACCCCAGACTTGCAGTTCCCTCCCCTCCCCGCTCTAGAGCTCCAGTTCCTGGCTATATGCATGAATATACATGAGCTGGGAGCACCAGTAAGGACAATGGTTCTGAACGTATGCCAGTTCACAACTGTTCCACACATGCTGACAGTGACCGGAATCGAAGTAGCGGCCTGGCTACTAATGTGTATTCACGAGCACCTTCCTTAGATGGAAGTCATCAGCACCAACCACACAGGGACAGGACTTTCGGTGTTAAGAGAAGACTCTTGTTGCTGCCAAGATTTCCGGGACCTCCCTGTGTTGCTCGCCCTTTTTTAATACGTTCTGTAAAATATTTGTTATTTAATATGACTTTAACTAAATAATAATCTGTAAGTCTGAATCTCGTACTCGACAGGGTCAGACTCGTCTTCCTCCACACCAGAAGAGGGCGACACTGAAGACGATGGCCAAGCTGTGAGTGTCTGTAATGCGCTCGGTTTCTTTGAGATTAAAAACCTGATGCCAAACTGCACACTTTCATACTTTTGTCCATGTCCATACTTTCTTCTTTTTCTTCTTATTATTTAAAAAAAATTATTTATAAAACATCAACAGAAGCGCAAAGACATTAAGACATAAATATAAAAACAGAACTACAAAAAGAGAGGGGAGAGGAAAAGGAAAAGGGGTCATCACATATTGTGGGTTATTTACATGTTGGGGTTGGCAAGATCTGAGTGGGTACAGAGAAGCATCCGCTCTGGAGGAACTGCAGGAAGGGAGATCAGGTGTTATGGAATGGGGTCAGATTGTCCTTTAGGGTTGATGTGAGCTTTTCTAGGTTTGCGTGGTCTGTTAACAGATTGAGCCAATGGCTTAATGATAATTTTGTTCTGTCTTTCCAGTTGAGTAATATGCTTTTCTTGGCCACCGTTAATGCAATTAAGAAGAAAGTTTGGAGATGTTGACTGACATCTCCATCCTTTTCGCATCCTGACATCTCCATCTTTCGGCACGCCCGTTTGCCGACTCTCTGCTCTGTCAGTCTCACACAGGCAGCGAGTCCTCCTCCAACAGCAGGAAGGAGATGCTGCCCCAACCTGTCACCATAGTGACCAGCGAGTCCTCCTCCAACAGCAGGAAGGAGATCCTGCCCCAACCTGTCACCATAGTGACCAGCGAGTCCTCCTCCAACAGCAGGAAGGAGATGCTGCCCCAACCTGTCACCATAGTGACCAGCGAGTCCTCCTCCACCTGCTTTGTGCTACCTACTGAGGATTTCGGGTTCGAAACTGGGCACACCGTCACTACGCAGACCCCTGCCCAGGTAAGGCCACCTTGCTTTGTCATTACTAGGCTCTAAAAACCTTTACAAAGTAGGAAGGAAAGACAGTGTAGTAGTATACAGTATAGTAGTATATATAGGGTTATATAAATATACTAAATATATATAAATATAATATAAAGTATATAAATACATTTTTGTACTACTGTATTGACTGTTATAGATAACAATGTACTACTGTTATATGACTGTTATAGATAACCGTGTACTACTGTTATTGGCTGTTATAGATAACAGTGTACTACTGTTATTGGCTGTTATAGATAAGTGTACTACTGTTATATGACTGTGTAAGAGATTGGATTGGAGGAGACCGGTCGTACTTCCTCACTCTCCCCGTGTGATGGTGGGATTGGAGGAGACCGGTCGTACTTCCTCACTCCTCACTGTAATTCTCTCTCTCTGCAGATGCAGCAGCAGCAGTCCTCACAAGCAGCTGCTGTTGTAAACGCCCCATTGCTCCCACCTCCGACCCCTGCTCCACCTCCGACCCCTGCTCCACCTCCGACCCCTGCTCCCCACCTTCCTCCCACTTCTCTCTCACCTCTCTCCCCGACTTTCACACTTCTGGAAGACGGAGACCTGCGGAGCCTGGACCCCTGTAAAGACCTGTGGGGCTCGCGCGGGTACGAGGATTACCGGCGGGCGGGGACAGCCCGGACCGGGGGCGGGGGGCTTGGGAGTGGCGTGGTTGTGGGAGGAGGAGTCAGCCTGCAAGACAAGTCGGAGCTGTGCGTGGTGCGCTTTGAGAAGGAGCTGGCGGGGATGGGCGTGGCGGCCTGCGAGGTGACGGACACCAAAGGCTCGCAGCGCCACCCATCCGCGTCGCCCGCCTGCGTGTCCGCCCCCAACACCGTTACCGCCGGCTCCCCCCAGGACACCGGCAAGGGCTCCCCCTCCCCCTGCTGTATCCACACCTCCCTGGCCACACCCCGCTCTCGGACTCGGAAGCGGGGGGGCGGCGACTGTGGGCTGGGCCTCTCTGGCTCCTCCTCCTCTGCGGCGGGCGGGGCCATCTCCCCCGACGACGACAGCCCCTGCCCCCAGGCCTCCTCGAGCTGCTCGTCGCGCTGTGTGTACTGCCGCTCCGTATTCAGCGCCTCGGAGAACGGGCGTGGCCGCTGCCGTGACGCCCCGGACCCTGCCCTGCACTGCCTGCGCCAGTGGACCTGCGTGTGGTGTGCTGAGAGTCTGCTTTACCACTGCATGTCGGACTCGGAGGGTGAGTTCTGGGAGCCCTGCTCGTGCGAGGACTCACTGGGCGGACACCCGCACCCGCTCTGCTGTGCCCGCTGGATGGCGCTGTTGGCTCTCTCCCTGGTGGTGCCCTGTATGTGTTGCTACCTGCCCCTGCGCGCCTGTCTGCGCTGCGGGGAGCGTTGTGGCTGCTGTGGGGGTAAGCACAAGGCCGTGCGGTAAGGCCGGGGGGGGCGGGGGGGGGGGGGGGGGGGTT
>JAOVYW010000032.1:1649318-1669076 GCA_025775045.1 Hiodon tergisus
CCCAGTCGTCTAGCCATCACAATTTGGCCCTTGTCAAAGTCACTCAGATCCTTATGCTTGCCCATTTTTCCTGCTTCCAACACATCAACTTTGAGGACAAAATGTTCACTTGCAGCCTAATATATCCCACCCACTGACCGGTGCCATGATAACGAGATTATCAGTGTTATTCACTTCACATGTCAGTGGTCATAATGTTATGGTTGATCGGGGTACACTCCAGCTCTCCAGGACCAGGGTGGGCTGGTCTTGTCGCAAGCTTGTTCGTTCTGAGTGTGTGTGCACTATGCCCGCGTGTGTCACTTTCCCCTGTCTGTTTGGCCTCCACATGTCTGTTAAAAACCTTTTTAAAGTGGTCATGACTTTCACACTTTCTTCCTTATAATTCCAGTTTGTTTACAGTCCCTATTGGATATTAGTAGACAGGTTGATTGTAATGGAGCATTGTGCCTTTTAAAAATCTATAGCTGAATGTAATGGCAAAATCACAGATGGGATCATGAGATGTAGCGAAGACAGAGCAACTTTAGCATACTTCCATAGATGCCGCTCCACAGCTCTCCACAGTAGGTAGGAGCAGTTAAAGTAATATTTTTTCGTAAAAACAAATCAAATGAATGAAAACAAGCCCCTAAAAACCTCAGAGCGACCTATTGACCACATATCAAAAACCTGTATAAAAAACATTAATCATTTTAAGTAAAAAATAAAATAAATTAAAATATTACTTTGACTGTACGTCCTACCCAGAAATGAAGTGCTGTCTAATTCAGTATGTTATATTTGTAGTTCATCTGAGTGATTAAAGTGATAATAAATACACCTGTCTCTAGAAGGTCCACTTACTGGTGAGTTAATATCTTGGGAAAAACAACACCATGAAGACAAAAGAACACTCCAAGCAGATCCACAAAAGTTCATTCATAAACTTAAGTCCCTGAATATCCCTCAGAGTACTGTGAAATCAATAATTAAGAAATGGAAAAAGTATGGCACAGCAGTAAATCTGCCGTCCTCAAAAACTGAGTGACCGTGCAAGAAGGGGACTAGTGAGGGAGGCCAACAAGAGACCTATGACTCCTCTGAAGGACCTTCAAGCTTCAGTGGCTGAGATGGGAGAGACTGTGCATACACCTGTTTGCCGGGTTCTTCACCAGTCACAGCTTTATGTTAGTGGCAAAGAGAAAGCCACTATTGAAAAAAACAAAACAAGGATATCTCAGCTAGAGTTTGCCAAAAGGCATGTGGGAGACTCTGAAGTCAGCTGGAAGAAGATTCTATGGTCCCATGAGCCCAAAATGGAGGTCTTTGGCCATCAAACCAGACATTATGTTTGGTGCAAACCAAACACCGCACATAGCCAAAAATACACCATCCCCACCATGAAGCATGGTGGTAGCATCATAATATGGGGATACTTCTCTGTATCATACCCTCTAAGGCTTGTAAAGGTAGAGGGTAAAATGAATGCTGCAAAATACAGGGAAATCCTGATGCAGTCTGCAAGAGAACTGAGACTTGGGAGAAGATATGTTTTCCAGCAAGACAACAATCCCAAGCATACCGCCAAAGCTTCACAAGGACGGTTTCGAAACAACAATGTTAATGTCCTGGAGTGGAGTCAGAGTCCAAACCTCAACCCAACTGGATGGACTTGAAAAAGGCTCACTCAACCTGACAGAGCTTGAGCAGTTTTACAAAGAAGAATGGGGAAAAATTGCAATGTCCAGATTTGCAAAGTTGATAGAGACCTACCCACATAGTCTCAAGGCTGTAATTGCTGCCAAAGGTGCATCTGCTAAATACTGACTTGAAGGGGGTGAATACTTATGCAACCAACTATGTTGTGTTTAATATTAGTTCTGCATTTAGACTAATTGGTAGAAAAGTATTCTGACTTTGATATGAAAGAGTCTTTTTCTGTTGATCAGTGTCAAAAAAGTCAAATGAAGTTCCCTATGATTCAATATTCAAACAAATAAAATATAAAAACATCCAAGGGGGTGAATACTTTTTTATAGGCACTGTATATTAAGAAAAATAAATAAAGGTACTATAACAAAGTTTAAAACCCGTTAACGTTCTTTTCCCCTAACCTGGGAAGGAACATAAATCTAAATAAATATATATTCATGTGATAAATTTCAATGGCTAATTATAACTTGTATTTTTTATGCAAGTGATATAAAATATTGGGACTCATTTATTTATGCAAATTAATAGAAAAATCAAATTTATGAAGGTATTGTATGAATGAAAGTAAAAATATCAGACCTACAATTATACAGTTTAAGACTTAAAATGATGCATTAATATAATAATTTACCTCACTGGTATCACAACTCAAAGTAGGGTTGCTGATTTGTCAGACGGATAAATCTGGGTTTGACAGACGCCAGGAGAACATTCCCTGCCCGAATGCATTGTGTCAACAGTAAAGTTTGGTGGAGGAAGAATAATGGTTCGGGCTAGGCCCATTAGTTCCACTGAAGGGAAATCTTAACGAATTCTTACGACGTCTCCTTTATTTGTGTTTTTTTTGTTTCTCCTTTATGAAACATAAAAAAATTACATAACATACTTTTTCACCCCAGTGGATTTTGTTCAGTGTATTCTTAAACTGAAATTGAATTACTTTTTTTTTGTTGGGTTCCTCAAAACTGAAAGGCAGCCTAAAAATTTTAGCACAATGATGGATAATACTGACGACGTTACTTGCTCTAGCTCGCTATCTTAAATATCAATTCATTCATTCACAACAAAATACTGTAAAATGTTGTGCAACTTGATTGCTGTATAGATGTTGCTAATGCCAGGTTAATAGAGCTCATCTTCATTAATTTCTTAAAATATAAAAGTACTGCATTAGCTGCAGCTAAATCCGGCAATATATCTTTGAAATGATCTCAGCTCTCTCTAAGATATGCTCCTCTGGTGTGAAAAGTACATTTGTTTCCTTAAACAGTTAATACCTGCAGCATACCATAGCTAAACTAAACAGTTCTCCAAAACCGAGCAGTTGAACAGCTTGACAATGTAGCCATTGAATGTCTAGGCGATATTTATCCACAGTTTTCACATACACAAACTATATTTTACATGACATGATACTTTTATTGAAAAGAAAAACAGACACTTAAACAAGGGGCGGGGGTAATAGAATCATGGTAAAATGGTGGGTTCCAATGGGGTGGTTAGGCTGGCTGGGTGGGCCACTGAGTGAGTGAGTGAGTGAGTGAGTGAGTGAGTGAGTGAGTGGTTGTGCTGACGTGCTGGAGTGGGCTGACATTCAGTTCAATAACAGAGCTATTGCAGCATATAAACTGTATCATGCATCATTAATTTCCAACGCCACAATACATTCTGTGTTTGGTAATGAAGTCCTCAGGACGCGTGTGTGCAAGCGGAAATTTGCCGTTCTGTTAAAATGGCTTTTTCTGCTCTCCCATTGTACTCACCTACTGTTTCTTTAGACACTAAGAACCACTTACTGACATAATGGCATGCAAGCTGGTATTAAAGTAATTCAGGCCCGTCCAAAGTGGAAGCACCCCACTAATTGGTTATGGTAATTTAAGGTAGGCAAGACATCAGACTATTTAACAGACACCACTGGGAGCCCCAGGATTTCTCTGCCGGTCGAATTTGTCAAACCCTTGCTGTACAGATGACCCGATTAACACAGAAAGGGGTTAAAATAGAGAATGGGATTATAATATTTTTCAGAGCACCATACCCATTTTTTTTGAAGGTTGAACAAGACGGTGACTAGAAAGACATAATTCAGGATGAGGCAGTTCTTTCTCCATACATCGTAAGACTTGGTATAATCAATAAATAGCTAGAGCATTGATCTGAAGCATTAAGGGCTATTCATAGAATTTGACTTAACCTTTGGGCAGTCATGTGATGGTTTAATTTAAGAGCCCAAATAATAAGAAGCTCTTTTGTGCTGGGCAAAGAAGAACCTGCTTGCTAATTGCGTTATCTTGTTTACTCACTTGCAGCAAAGACGTGCCTCTCAAGATCTAAATTTACTTAGCTGGATTTTCCTGCTGGGGAAATCCAGACTTTTTACTCAAGTGTTTGATCCCTCAAAGATCTAGATTCAATTGAATTAACCAAAAGCCCTGGTTTGAAAAGGCTGGCCCGAAACGATTAACAGGAAGTAATAATTTTGTCCACTCAAGCTGGATGGAGAGAAGACAGGAGGAAGATTGAACTTATTTGTCAGCGGCTATGGCATATATTACATACAAATCACATCTATCACTATTAAAATAAGAGTATACTCACTTCTTTATCCACCACTTCACTACTGGGTAAGGCCCATCGGCAGTCACACAGTCTGGTGGACATCCACGCCAAAGTGCAAAAGAAACTCAAAAGGCATCAACCCACAATTATATGCTTTTTTTCCCTCATGCACATGCCGCTCCTTAAAAATCACTCAGTTGACAGTTGCATCCCATTAACATTTGCATTCGCACACACAAACAGAGGAGTGTGCTGGGAAATTTAGAACCTGCAATTATACTTTTCCAGCGTGAAGGAAGTAAAAACGCACAATGCAGAGTTGCCCACAACTCCCTCCACTTCAGTTTTCCTCAGGCAGCCTAATAGCCAAGAGAGGGAAATTAAATAAAAGAGAAAGTCTTGATTCAAATGGATGTGCTGCTGCTACTTAGTGTTTGTATTTCAGATGTGCCACTTTCTTTCATATTTAGTATGTCACAAAAATAACAAACATTGCTTTCTAAGTTAGCTCTTAAAGGGTTATCGGAAAGTATTTGCAGGGTAATAATAATAATTTTGCCTTCTCTGCAGAATCTCAAGAAAGGTGTTGCGCAACAACATAAGAACGGTAATGTTTACAATCATCGACTGACCTTTAATGCCACATCAGGATTAGCTGCTAAGGTTGCAGCCTAACAGAGGTGAAAACCCATGAGTGGAGAATCAATGTTCTGTGTTAAAACATGATGAACTTTCCACTTACTTAGTCTTGGTGGGGGTGAAACCATAATCAGATCAGGCTAGAACATTCTGTGTCTGAAACATAAGCATTTTGTTGGTCAGACTATATACGTTCAATATGTCTGTCTTGTTTTTAGCGTTCATGTTCGCCCTCATCTAATTGAAGACTTTATCTGTCATGCATATGCTTGAATAAAGCTTTGTATCCACTGACAACCCTTTTTTCACACTTGCTACAAGGGTGAAAAAGGGAATTTTCAACATATAAATAGTAGCACACATGATGGTTGAGTGGCAGAGTTAAGTGGCAGTCCCTGTTCAGTGTTGCCATGTCAGACGAGGTGTTTCCAACCCAGTGACCACTCAAAACTCGTTAAATCTCCTGACCTAGAAGAATGGAGTAAATAGTCTACTTATCCAATGTCTATTTAACTACCCAATTCAAACCCCTGGCTTTTACCCAAAATTTATATAACCTGCAGCAACCCTAGCCTTGAATAAAACTTGGGTCGTCACAACTGCTTCATGATATGAGAAACGGTTACACTGTTGGGCTGAAGGATGAAGATCCTGGAGGAAATAATTGTACTCTTGTCTTCAACGTCACTGTCCGTTGTGAACTTGTCCACAACAAGCATTGCTCAAGTTCTGGGGAAACAGCCAGTTGGCTGCAATAAAGAAAGGAATTTAAAGATAGCATGCCCCCATGTTTCAAGATACTTTACCACAAGCAGAGCGTGTTGCCGCTGTTAAGACACCCACTTCTGTTTTCCTGATTTGTCTGATAACCAAACGTATTGCTTATTTAATGGATTATCACTGACTTTCCATTCAATAATAGCCTTTTCTTTCTATCCTTATCCATCCACGAGCATAATTGCTGTCTTAATGTGGATTAAACAGGTTCTATACCTGCTCCATTGTCTTCTCTCTGCAGTCTCCCTGTCTAATACCAGTATTTCAAACATGTGCACTTCTCTCTTGGAACTTGCAGCACTTTCGTAGCTGTTATGGTAAAACTGAAAAAGTTGGCACTGCCTCTTCTTCTCTGATCTCTTATCTGCGGCCATGCTAGGAAGTTGAATTTCCTCTAGCAAAATAGCCTTACCCCTTACTGTCTAATGAATGAAATTTCCAAGTCCCAGGTGCCGGTTAAATGAATCCTGTTGCAGATTTGGCTCATGAAAGTGTTGCAGCAGATTGAGGACAGAACCAAGCCAGCTCACACAGATGGCTCAGATGTATTACTGCTTCAGTTGTTAAAACATTAAATGTGTGCAGATCTATTAGAGATTCTAGAATTCTAGAATCATTGCAACAACTTTTCAATGGAGGTGTTGTCACAAAATTGACAATGATTAGGATGCTGCCTATTTATTCTTCATTCATCGGTCTGCTAGTTCTTTAATGATGTGTGTGGTTATGAGCCAAGGGTACACTAAGAAACCATACATCCATCCATTTTCAAAACCACTTATCCTGGTCAGGGTCACGGGGAGACACCAGAGATGATCCTGGCAGGCATAGGGCACAAGGCCCTATTATACACCCAGGACAGGACGCCAGGCCATTGCTGGGCAACACACATACCCACCAACAGGGCAATTTAGCATGGCCAATGAACTTAACCCGCAATTCTTTGGATGGTGGGAGGAAACCAGAGCGCCTGGCAGAAACCCACACAGACACCAGGAGAACTTGCAAACGCCACACAGCCGGACACCCCGAGCTGGGACTCAAACCCAGGACCCCTGGCGCTGTGAGACAGCAGCGCTAACCACCGCGCCAGAAACCATGCAGGTTTGTGCAACGTCTATATACCCGGGCTTATAGCCGGCTTAATATAAATGAAGATTGTCTGTGGTTAGAGTTGCACCACCTCATACCACATAAGCCTAGATCTTCTGGACATTTTAAAAGTGATGAAAAATCTTATACAGTAAAGACACATTGAACACTAGGGATGTTCTCCATATAGATAGGCCATCTTATCTATATGGCTGGTTGAAATTATGCTCACTTCTGCTACATATAATACGCTCCCAAACAAGATCTTTCCTGATAGAAACCAATCCCCTTCTCCCTTTTAAATAGCCATCAACCTCAATAATGTGAGAAAACCGTAGATCAGTTTAATTAGGGCATTAATTACTTGACAGGAGTCCTTAAGTGCTTGGCTGGAATGAAAAACAGCACACACTCAGGTCCTCCAGGCCCAGGACTAAAAACTACTACAATACAGTGTAGTAACTTGAGTACCAAGGCCTGACTTGGTTCACATATCAGGCATACATACGCAGCGGGAGTCACTCTTTCCCACAGGTGTTTGCCCTTGAAATTACAGATTAATACCAAGGCTTTGCACGTGCGTCACTTCTCCATCGGCCAAACGTTTTATTTACAGTGCACAATATTGTGCAAAAATATGTTGTGCATAGATAGGAGTGACAACTATCAAATCAACGAGGCAACCTGCAAGGCATCGTTGACCGCAATCTCTGAAATTCATTTATATGAAACGCCTGCTGTAATTTCTGCAGACCAGCAGATGTCAGCGTGCACACTGTTTTCAATGTCCGAACACTTCGTTTTTCCGGCACATCTGGATGACCCTTCAGTCAAGCACAACACTCCACCAACTGCATCACCCTCAATAAGGTTCTCCCCCTGCAGCCTTGAGGGGACAGACTGCTCTCTTTTTGAACAATGCTAACTGATAATCAGAGCCAGGTGCAGGCGATAATCTCCCAATTACCCAATAGAAGGGCGCATTTTCACATTGCTTTGGGACAGAGAGGCTCAGCCCCTCACCTTTGGGCCACCATCTCACCATTGTTAACTCTAATGCTGTTCTTATATGTATACACCATGTACACTATATGGACAAAAGTATTGGGACACCTACACATAACACCTACAGGAGCTTTTATGACATCCCATTCTATATCCATAAGCATTAATATCGAGTTGGTCCCACCTTTGCAGCTATAACAGCTTCCACTCTTCTGGGAAGACTTTCTATAAGATTTTGGAGTGTGTCTGTTGGAATTTTGCCCATTCTTGCAGAACAGCATTTTAGAGGTCGGACACTGATGTTGGATGAGAGGGCCTGGCTTGCAATCTCCGTTCTAGTTCATCCCAAAGGTTCATCCAGCCATGCCTTTATGGACCTTGCTTTGTGGACTGGGGCAGAGTCATGCTGGAACAGAAAAGGGCCTTCCCCAAACTGTTTCCACAAAGTTGAAAGCACAGAATTTTCCAAAATGTCTTGGTAAGCTGAACTTCAGCGGAACTAAGGGGCTTAGGCCAACCCCAGAAAAACAACCCCATAGCATTATCCTTCTTCTTCCAAACTGTACAGTTGGCACAATCCATTCAGGCAGGAAATGTTCTCCTGGCATTCGCCAAACCCAGAGTCCAGTGGCAGTGTGCTTTACACCACTCCATCGGACGCTTGGCATTGTGCTTGGTGATGTAAGAACTCTGCAGTTATTGAGTCAGCAGAGCGTTGGCGACTTTTACGCACTATGCCCCTTAGCACTCGGCAACCCTGCTCTGTAA
Source organism: Hiodon tergisus (assembly GCA_025775045.1). Lineage (NCBI taxonomy): Eukaryota > Metazoa > Chordata > Actinopteri > Hiodontiformes > Hiodontidae > Hiodon > Hiodon tergisus. The sequence continues at coordinate 1,657,857 of JAOVYW010000032.1, forward strand.
CTTTACGTGGTCGCTAAACGCTTGCAATAATACCACTTAAAGTTGACTGTGGAATGTCTAGGAGGAATGAAATGTCACGAACTGTTTATTCAACAGTGGCATCCTATTACAGTATCACGCTCAAATTCAGTGAGCTCTTTAGAACGACTCATTCTTTCACAAATGTTTGTAAAGGCAGACTGCATGGCTGGGTGCTTGACTTTATACACCAGTATTTTGACTGTCTCTCTCATGACAGTTTGATCTGGGCCAGTTACCACTGGGACTAAAGGCAGATGGACTCAAATGAGTGAATGAGCAACCTCCACTGTACTCTCTCCAATGAAGTTCAGCCTTACCCGTGCATAACTGCGCCACAGCACAACTTCACAGCAGATCGATCAGCAATAAAGCATTTATAAAAATTAAAATACATTTATAAGAACTGGCCCACCTTGGTTTATTTAAATTGTATTAACTGATAATACAAGATTCTTAGTCCAAATTAACCAGATTCATTCTATGGCTTTAAGAACTGAACGGATCAATTTTGATTACTCACAAAATTGAACAGGAAAAATTGATACAAAGAAATTGACATATTTGTTGTTTTTCTTAGTAAAACAGGGGGGAAAAATCCCTAATCTTATGATTAAAGTACTTAGTTGGACCACAACCTAGAACACGGGCTTACCTACCTACTAGCTCACAACATGTCAACATGCTTTTCCATTCCATTCATGGAATTACCTAAACACACAGTGAGAAATTCCATAAAATGGGTGTCTACTCCGAGTAACATTAGCTGTGAAAAGTTTTAGTGCAGTGGTTCCCAACCTCCGTGTCACAACCCAAACAAGGGTCACAAGGACGTTATTTAGGGTTGCAGATGACTACAAAATATGTTTGAAATATAAAATAAAACAAAAAACATTTTATTTTGAAAATAGCTATGCTTCTCTAGTAGTGTTAGTACAAGTAACGTTAGTTAACTAGCTTACGATTATATGTGGAAGTAGACTCAGTGTATCATACGAGATGGTTAGCTAAAGTATTGATTATTTTGTATACATGCATGTCTTAAAGCTTGCTGGTTTTGCACACTGTATAAGTCAGTCAGAAGGGTTTACAAGCTCTACCCAACAAAGGTATGGACCTTTTGGTTACAAAGGCATACAGCCTCACATGCCATTCTTATAATTGTGCTAATAATTATTTATATATGGGCACCACTGCTTGTATTGTTCTTGCAGTGACCTTGACGATGATGCAGCAAGCTCTGTGAGTTTCAGGGGAAAAACTGAAAGTGAATAACGGTGAAATGGTGAAAGTGAATAACTTGTCCAACATTTCAAAGCTTTGTTTGGACATTTAGGCTGCATCTGAGTATTTCAGTTTTGCTCAAAATTAGATTTTATACACCTGTAGCCTTCATAACATATCCAGAATAGGGTCTCCAGAATCTGGCCGATTGAGATCTGTTCAACAAATTGGACACCGGGCCGATTCCGTCAGCGGTCATCGGACGAGAATCACAGGGCAGTACCGGGCCAGGGCAGTACCGGGCCAGGGCTATCAGGGTCAGTAGACAATATGAAAAGCAAATTACTTGACTGTGAAAACCGGTTTCAGAACATTAAGCCCCGCTGATCGGATGTAGGCAGTATGATGTTGGGTCCCAATAAGGCTACTGCTGTTTGTCCGAATGGGCTTCAGCCTTAGATAATAAAACTGATTTCTATAGTGAGTATTGTTTTATGTGCTGTGCCTGTCTTGCCCATTGGTTGCCAACACTGTAAACGGGAAGGTTGCTACATCATCGCTCGAGCTGATGCGCCGTGTGCTGGTGGCATTAATGTACCAACGTAGCCCAGTGCCCGTGCTCAATTGGCAGAGGGCTACATCTGGCTCCAGTGTTCTTGCCGTGTAGTTGACAAGAGTGAATACTTGGGTGTGAAAGAGCAATGTAACTGATGCCATTGGTCACAATATTAAGGAGAATAGTGATTCTATTCACTGTAGTGAAACTGCCTATGATTAATATGGTTCAAAGATAAAACATTCATGCCTGTTAGACTGATGTTAAACGGCAAAAAAAAAAAAAACTACCAGTTTTTGTCTGCTTTTTTATTAAAATACTGTGTAAAATATATTCATTATAAAACCTGATATGAGTGTTAATAGTGCAAATAGGTCTGAGAAACTTGCTGATTAACTATGGTCTAGGAAAGGACTACAGAAGGATTTCAATTTCGAAACAATCGCTTGGTTCCAATTTGAACACAGTATTGAATTAAAAAAAAAAAGCTATAGAATATATTGTCTTAAGTTACCATGGTGACGAATCGAGGTGACCTGGGTCTTGAAGTTTGCCAACATTCCAGGATTTTCCTCGAGTTGCTAGGAACAAGAGATACTAGATGAAGCCCACACATGAACACTTAGCTTTTGGCTTTATTGCAAGCTCTTTGCGTGCAGTTTTGTTTAATTTCTAAGCTCACAGCAGCATATATTGACTTGTGACTTGTCATAAAAAATGTATTCCTAATAAAAGTCTCCTGGAGTTTTAAATGCAGTTTCATTAGGACCTATAATTAAAGAGCCGACAAAAAGGAACAGGAAATTCATCTGATAAGCTGTATAGTGTAGCCTTCCTGTTTTGAAAGGGGCATTGTGTAAGTGATGAAATTAATAAAGTGTCATCTTAAGTTTGAGCCTGTTTAAAAGGTCACTAGTCAAGCCTTGACACTCTTTTTAGAATCCCATTTTGGTTACCAGACTCATTTGAAACGGAAGTCCATTTATGAATCGATCAATTGAACGTCACATAAGGTTTAAACTCTTGCATCCAATGTTACCTTTCGTAACATCTCTGCTAGCCATGGAGAAAAAATCTGACAAACTTCTTCTGGAACTCCTACACTATAGGAAATAGCAACATCAATAAAAATAATTTGTATTTTTCACTAGAAAATAGTTTCAAAATGACGTATCTGTTGTAATTTTAATTAAACCAACAATAAATGTAATAAAACTGAATTGAACGGATTTAAATTGAATGCAGTATTTATAAATACACACTGATAATATAAATAAGCTATGCTTAAATTTGGATAGACAACGGAAACTACTAAAGGGAAAAATGGGGAAAGGCTTATTCATTTTATTCAACGAGCCACGATATCAACGAAGCTGTCTCTTCGTTAGCCCTCACTTTCCTTTCTCTCCCTGTTTAGTCTCTCCTGTTTCTTTCCACTCTTCGAAAAGCGGTCACCGTGTGATGATGTGTGCACACCCCGCCTTTTCTCAGCTGATGCTCTAGCACTGTCAATTTCTATTCTGAGAGGAACATTTGAGGAAGGGGGGAAGAAAACAGGAGAGGGTCTGCGGGGTAGCGCAGTCAAAACATCCATGGGTGGCTGTGTGGGCAGTCACCATGATTCTTCGGGGAGTTTAAACGAAAATTCAGACGGAACTGGAGGTAGGACAGCGGTTACGAACGACAGGAAATACATTTAGACTGTTAGGATGTTGGGTTTTGTTAGAACAATGCTGTTATGTATCTCGACTGCCCGTGTCCTTTATGTCTTCGGAATTCCCTTTATTTCTGTGTCAGTAACGTGAGAGATTTAGCTACCACCACTATTTCGCTTTAAGGCCTCGTGTTCATATGAGATAATAATAATGTCAAGAAAGGAGGGCGATGTGTTTTAAAGATCCCGTTTTCATTATTCTTTTATGAGTTACAGTTAGCTACTTTGCTTGTTGTTTCATATCGAATGTGGGTCACTATTTTGCCCTGGGGATGCCGAACACTTAGCAGTTAAGTGTCGTAATTGGTTATTGGTTAGATACATTTTTATATGCGTGCAAGAATGATTTATTTAGATTTGTATTGTACGGTATGTATGAACTTGTTTATGCCAATCCTAAACCCACAGAGCAAGCGATTGGGGGAGGGTAATTGCATTTTTATTTGCATGGATAGTAATAAACCACGGAAGTTAAATCGTACTTAATTTTATATGACGAATCGACGTATTTTCCAAACTATCAGTAGCAGGTAAAACTTGGTGTTAAGCAGCCTGTTGTAACAAAGCGTTTAAATATTTAAAAAAAACCTAGATGTAAAGTGATAACGTGTTTTTATTTATTTATTATTATTAATAAAAAAGGCTGGTTTGGTGATCCACTCAATGGAAATAGCTGAATCAATTAGACAATGTGTTATCTGGTCTATCATTTCACAGTGGATAGTGTTGTTTGCCTCGCGTTTTATCTTTTGGATCTGTAAAAACCGTTTCTAATGCTAAGATTGTAACTGTGGTTTACTATACAATGACAGATACAGCTTTGACATAAACTTAGACTACATGTTTAAAATGTAATTATTATTATTTTCTTAAATAAATAAAAACAATTCATAAACAAAATAAACATATTGGTTTGGAATAAAACTTTAGTTTCCCAGGCAGGGGAGCATGTTGAATTCTACATTTTAAATATGTAGTCTAAGTGCAATTAAATATGGCACATGTCAGTAATTGCTGTAAGTTTTTGAATGGCATACCAGACCAGTGCTAGTCTTCCACTAAAGACAATAGACCTTTGTCGCACAGCCAGCCCAGGACTATTTTATTGTAGGATATTGTGTTTTATTCTGATGTAGAAATTTATCAGAATAAATTTCCTACAATACAATATGCACACCCTACTAATCTCATTTAATAAAACTGTATTTAGCATTTAGCAAAATTTCGATTTGGTCCCAGGCTAAAACTCCTAGCCTGACTAACATGTTTTTTTTAAATGAATTTTAAACTCTAATTTAGTTCAATTAATGCAAAAACTGATTTCTTAGTTTGATTTATATTGTGCTTGGAATTTTTTGAAAAAGCATTTGGCTACATTCTAAAGTCGTATCTAGGAGGCCTGTTCAAACTTTTCAGTTACTATTTAGTCTTTGGCCCAACAGGAAGTTATTTTTTCATTTCCTGATGTGTTGGCATGTTTATTTGTCTGTTATTTCCCCAGACAAACACCAATTTAGGTGTTATGTAGTTATGTAACGTGTGGTTATGTGTTACCTAAATGTTTGGTAAGTGTTTTCTGCTCTTCTGTTTTTTGTACAAGGGCATTTTTATGTATGGAGAAATTGTTAACGTTTTGAGCCTCACCAAGGAATCTTTGGTGTTTTATTGTGGCGAATTCTCATGCAAAGTCATTGTTGCTTTCAGAGTTAGTTTCTGTGTCCTGGAATTTACAATGGTATTTCCAATTTAATTCTCCAAATTCCATGCTTTGAGCACATTTGATGGGAAATTGACTGCGTTATTTCAGTCCTGTTCCACATCGACTCCCTGCCCCCCAGCACTCGTCTGGATAGGCCAATGAACAAAGCTAGGCCTCTGTAAACTGGACACAGTTGCATGCCACATTGCAGAACATCTGGCGCTCTGTTCAGCAGCAGGCAAAACTGTCAATTATTTATAAAGATACTAAAATGCAAGTGCCTGATAAATGAAAGAGGCCTGTGTTTTGATTCAGTGCAGTGTTCAAGAATGCCTTGGGGATAGCTGAGCTTTGCTATAAATATTTTATCTCTCGTATTGTACTTGGGCTGCTTTTAACTTCCAAGTGTAAATGCTGGTGAATCCGGGCAATATATTTGAATGGGCATAACGCACAACAAAAGCACCATGATCGCTGTCTATTATGTAGTGCTGGTCCGTTCTACAGAGACTTCAATAGGCCGTTAATGTTGTGAAATGGGGAGCTTTGTCTTACAAACCGAGTTTCATTCTGTCACATAGTTGTGTGCGCGCCCATTGCAGTTGTAAATTAATGGACAAGCGCCGGGGCAAAGGGGAAAATGCAGGCCTGTTTCGACATCTTGGGACGGACTGAAATCTCAAGATCCCAGGTCTCCGTACATCGCAGACGTCCTATGAGGTAGCACCCATCTATCGCCTTTTCCCGACTAAAGACGCGGGCTGCACCGGGGGCTGGACTCGCGTGTGAAGGAGGTTAATTAACCGGGTTTCTCAGAGTGGGTCGAGGAGGCGTTAGGGGGGGAAAAGGAGACCCTGAAAACTGAGTTTTGCTGAACGGCTTGGTTTTTTTTTCCCCCCCTCTCGAGTGGACAGGTTTGTGGAGGTGAAGGTGTGCAGGCGTTTACGTGACTGTGTGTCCGTGCCAGCCTGTTTCAGTGGCAGCTTGTCTCCTGTGCTGGACATTGTGGTTCTCTTGATCACCACCGGCTGTCTGCAGGCCTTCACACACATCTCTGAGTGCTGGTGGGCGTAGCGTGGGAAAAAGGCAAATGTGAGAAGGCTCACGAACGGAGATGAATTGAGTGGTCAATAAAGTGATGCGTTCAACTAAAAAATGTTTGTAATTCTGAAAGCATCCTCTTTATGCATAAACACTTGCATCTGTTAATGTATATTGAGTCTAAATATGTAAAATAAACCCCTTTGTACCCCTCCCCTTCTAATAACAGTTTAGATAATACTAAAACAAAAAGTACTAATTTCAATAAGTATCAATTATCAATATGGATAAGCTGAGTGAGGCTTAATATAAAAACTTTCTCTGGCTTCTTTTGAATGAAGGATAGAAAGTATTTTATGATGACATGATAATGTTTAGCTTCCAATGTAAAATAATGACTTGGGTGCATAAGGATCATTCATGATGATGCCACCATTTAGCTTACTATGAGGGTCATGAACAAGCCAAAATATCACGGAAAGAGTGCGGCGTACTTGCATCAACGTGCTATACGAGTAAATTGGCCCCAACAGGTTCTCTTCTCTGCTTAAAAAATTAATTGGTTCCATGGTTGGTTACTATGACGAGTGTTCCCATGCCAGGAGGTACAAATGATAGTGATTTATCATGCACATCTTTGATGGTGTGGGCTTGATGGGAATTCTAGAATGTAGTAGCGCATTCTGACTTTGCTAATGCCTCGTCTAGGCTCTTGAATGCCTTTAATGCAGGCTGCCGGGATTTATGCCCACCATTTGCGGCAGTATTTTATGGTAATGCTCTCTTTATCAGTCATAGGTTCACAAATAGGGGAGTCTCTTCACAGGGCTTGGGTAGAGGACAGAAAGTCAGTTCTTATCCAAGTCTATTGAAAGCAGTTAGGCCAGTGCACACATGGAAACAGATCTGCAATCCCGTTCTCTCTACTTAACATGAAAAAACAGCGATTGCCCCGCAGTACAGTGAACACCATATCATCATCATCATCTTCCTCCTCCTGGGGGTGAACTGGGGTGAACTGGGGTGAACTGGGATGAACTGGGATGAACTGGGATGAACTGGGATGAACCGGGAACCCCCTGATAGCTGAGCGGCTCCTTTAAGATCTTCATACAGATGGCACTCATTTTAGATTCCTGTGAAATTCATTTATTTATTTATTTCTTGCATGTGTGAAGCTTGCAAAAACATGTCAAAGATTGCCGTTTCCCCCACCATGCATTAATTAACCAGGTTCTCAGAGTTTGTGGATTTACTGAGGGCATGCGCTGCTTAGCCAGGTATTTTTATAATGTCCATGAAAACGTCAGAGATATGCTTTGCATCTGGTTTGTCTTGAAGCAGCACAAGGCTGCAAGTCTTCCCTTTTACCCTATCCAGAACTTTCTTTGCACCCCCCATACAACTGTGCCTGTATTAATAGTCACCATCACCACCCTGTCACTCTGGTGCAAATACTATAAAAGGAAGGGAAGGGAAGTGGAGAGGCCTTGGCCACAACCCATCTGCTGAAGTGGTTTGTCTCAGGTTGGTCACTGGTGCCTTTAACCTCTTAAGATGTAATCCAGGATATAGGGCAAGGCTGTGCCATGGGTGGTGGGTGTATGTAATTTATTAAGTCGCTAATATATAATACAAATAATTTTAAACACCTAGATCTTTTGAGCCTGGCTCAACTAAGAAACAATCCATTTCCAGACCGCTAAGCAGTTTACCAACACCACGTTAAAGGTGCAAAGTTCACAAGCACAAAAAAATCATGCCCAAAAATAATCCATAGTCCATTACCCGTCAGTTTATATATTTTAACACCAGAAATCCAAACAAAGTGCTGTTCCAGTTCCACCTTCAAACTCTTTCAGCGCTGTTCTCCAGGAGCCGCTTATTTAAAGCATCTGAAGCCATCGTAATGTCGGTCTGGTGTGTCAATTTGAGTTCAATTACCACAGGTTGGAGGGACTTTGGCTTTTGCCTCCAGCTAATGGAGCCATTTCCTCCAAACGTATATCTGCTTTGCATGACCCGTGTCGTGGCACACACCACTCCCCTCTGCGTAGGCTCACAGGGAGAGGTGGCAAAAAATCCCAGGTGTCGTTCATCTCGACCGGCTTCTGCATTGGTGCGCTAGGAACATGACCTTCGAACAGCAGTTAAATGACAGTTCGTTTCCTTCGACCGAGCCATCCATGTGAGGGGGGGGGTTTTGGTTCGTAACAAGAGTGAACTTGTGTCCCAGAAGGTCAAACTGGAGGGTCTCCAGAGCCCACTTTATAGTTAAACATTTCCTCCTGATTGTAACAGACTTTCTTTCGCTCTTCAAATGTTTCTTATTAATATGCATAGTTGGATGTTCCGTACCTTTTAGTCCTTGGGGATTTCAGCACCTGAACCCAGATTTGGATCCTTCAGTCGTGGAACTCCTTATTGAACTCCAATATCGTCAAAACAAGTCAAGTTTGTCCATGGGGTGACTTAGCATAGGAGGGATGAAGGGATAGTAATGGCTAGTTAGGCATACATTTGATGGCTGAAATCTTGTAGATCTGTGGTTAAGCACTTCCTGTTTTGATTCTGTACTCCAAGATGTATCACCAAGCATAATTTCTACTCCTCCCTTGGTGCAACATGACCCCCGAGGGGAAGTGGGATACCACTTAGCGTCACCACGAATACAGGAAATGGCAACAGTGTTTTCCGTGCTCCTCGTTTCACTAATTCCTCTTGACCCAGGGTCACAATGCTTCGTGAATCCAGTTGAGCAGAACTCTCTTCTACATTGACATTAATTGAATTCTCTACTGGTGGATCTTTCTCCTGACTGAAGTAGGTGGACAGGGGTAAGGGTTATGATCTGATGACTCTGCTGTGGGGGACACAGGTAGGGGGACCTCAGGAAGATTGAGGTATTGATCCTTTCTGAGAGGTTCCATCCGCTCTGACCCCCCCCTTCCTTGAAGAACACTAGTTCACTTGTGATCTCCTGGGCCGTGTACCTTTTTACATTTCAGTCTAAACCTGATTGTTAAGGTTGGACCCTGAATCCGGATGCGGATCCGCCAAAATCCATTCAGTGACACGGGCTGCTCTGCCCTTTTCCGGTTCTACCTAAGCAAATTAATTCATGCGGACGTGCAAAGGGGAAACCTGCATATTTTGGGTCCCAGTCAAAATATGCCAAATGTGCAGGTCCCATCAGAAACACAGCCATCAGATTATCCCACTGCTCCTTCGGCCATTTCTACAGTGCAGTGTGTTCAAAGACCAGCAGGAAGGCCTCAGAATGGGCAGTTGAACTCAAACTCTGGTATTAAACACTCAACAGGCAGACTGGTCACATTTGCATGTAGTCGCAATAAGCTAACTGCGCCCATCAGTCCTGCCAGTACTTCAGGATTCATTGAGGGCTATGCCGTCGGAGCAGCTAAGATCTAATTCGGTATTTAAGAGTTGGTTGGTTGGTTGGTTGACCTTTAATTAATTACATCACAAAAATGTAATACAAAACACACAAAAAAACCCCAAACAAACACATTCTCTTGGGCCTTGCTCAACTAAGGAAATATTTTTCGAAACTTTTAAGCAGTTTACCAGCACCAGGATGAAAGTACACAAGCATAAAATTGGGTCCAGAAAGAACTTGCAGTCAATCACCAATCAAATTTCTCCAAAGGTCAAAATATTGTACCACCCGAGAAGTCTGTCACTGTAACTTCTCTCAGGTGTGTCAATTAGAACGGTTGGACTGAGTCATTTACACAGACTGGAGAGACAAAGCCCTTTCTACCAGCTAATGGAACCATCTGCCCCGGATTTCTCCTCCCCTAATCATGCCACAAAATTCACTAAATAAGAAATGCTGCAGCCATTTTAATCAGCACAAATATTTTTTTATTTCATTTTAGTTCACTGCTAGACAATTTGCGTAGGCTACGTCTGAATCACACGCACATTGTTTAGTAGCAGCTGGAAACTAAGCTTCTTGTCTGCAGAGATGTAATGGATTTCTTTACAATTCTGATTAATAAGTCAACCACTTGCTTTGTGAATGGGATTTATCTGAAAAATGTATTTTCTGTTGTGGACAGTATCACATTACTGTGGACTGCATACCTATTGCACACAGGCTTAGTGGGGCTTTGATGTATTCACTGTTTTTTTTTTAATTAAACGCTGACTTGATTGTAGACCTCTTGTAAAGGTTAATGAATTATGGATCTTTTTGGAGAGGAAAATCCTCTTCCCAGCCTTGTCACAACTTCACATTTAACCGATCATTGTTCTCGGTTCTCTCCAGATTGGATCCACCAGCTTTACAAACGGGTATTTCAGTTTTTCAGTGTTCTAAGCTGGATGGCTGATGCAGTAAAAATTTGCACCACAGCTCCTAGTATGACAGGAAATGTATATTACAGGCTTTGAAATAGTAGGAAATTGATTCTTTGCTGCCTTTGTCAGAAAAACACCGGGGGACTGGTTCAAACTGCACTGGTTGGTATATGCCTGCCTCATTATCTTTCATTTTGCCGTCAGTCAAAATGGAATTAAATTAATCTTTTGGCACGCTGGCAAATGGTGCAGCCAGTCATATGACTGATGTATTGTGCTGATGTATTGTAGACCACGAACGCAGTAGTTTGCTTCGTGACTCACTGAAAAACTGCAAGATTTGTGAGGAGGCAGAAACTGATTTGGCATCTACTGACATCAGTATTCTGTCATATTTAAGTGTTTTCTGCCTTCGAGGGTGGTAACAGGCAAGGTTTGCGGGTACAAGGAGTTGGGTCATTGAGATCAGCCGTATCCTGACTGCTGATTCTCTGGGTCCATGAGATCAGCCATCGCTCACTGCTGATTCTCTGGGTCTTTGAGATCAGCCAACGCTGACTGCTGGTTCTCTGGGTCTTTGAGATCAGCCAACGCTGACTGCTGGTTCTCTGGGTCTTTGAGATCAGCCAACGCTGACTGCTG
>JAOVYW010000032.1:1669277-1709540 GCA_025775045.1 Hiodon tergisus
AGCTTCCCGGCAGCACTGAGGCCCGGCTGTATGCTGATACAGCTTCCCGGCAGCACTGAGGCCCGGCTGTATGCTGACACAGCTTCCCGGCAGCACTGAGGCCTGGCTGCACACTGACACAGCTTCCCAGCAGCGCTGAGGCCTGGCTGCACGGTGACACATCTTCCTGGCAGTGCTGAGGCCCGGCTTTATGCTGACACAGCTTCCTGGCAGTGCTGAGGCCCGGCTCCACACTGACACAGCTTCCCGGCAGCACTGAGGCCCGGCTGCACGCTGACACAGCTTTCCAGCAGCGCTGAGGCCCGGCAGCACTGAGGCCCAACTGTATGCTGACACAGCTTCCTGGCAGCGCTGAGGCTCGGCTGCACTGAGGCATGGTAGCTAAGGCGATGTGTTTGTTGTCACCAAGTTGACAACCCATGAGCTTGGTATCTAACATGCATTGCTCCAGTAAACACATAATCCACATGGATGATGGGGTCTCACCTGGTCTACTTCTATTATTGCTTGAACCTTGCCGACCTTGCCCTCATCCAGAGCAACTTGCAACTTGCTGATGTTACATTTGAGCCCATTTAAAATACACCTGCAGTAAATGAGTCCAGTACCTCTCAGGGGTACCACTGAGCCATTGGAAATCATGTGTCAAACGCCTCTGGCACAGCTGCCACTTAATAATCACTCTGACTCCTTACAGGAGGCCACCCTGGCTGTGAGGTTATCTAGGGGTTCGCTGAAAAAGAGTTCCCCTTGATACTGAAACCTTCTACTGGTGGACAATTACCCCGGCAGCTAAGCTAAGGCCTGTGCTCATATGGTTTTCCAAGGCAGCTAGGCCCAGATCAGGGCCTTGGTAAAATCAATATACTGTGTTATTCTGCCTTGTTCAGCTCTCTTGGCTCAATTAATTTACAGTGTCAGTGTAGCATCCCAAAGTGACCAGATTTGCATAGGGAGAGATAAAACTCCTTATAAAATTCCTTTAATCTAGGCCCATTCATACCTTTGGTCTTCTGCCCAAAGGTAGAGATATTTTTACTAAAGGGAAGCGTTGTTAAGTGTCGGGTATGAAAACAAGAGTAGCGAGTATTCAAGTCAGCTTGCTAACAAATTCCTTCCTTGTCTTGAGGGTTTGGACAGGGCAAGTTGGCTTTCCATGATGCCCTGCCATTTGGACAGATAGCATCTGGGAACTGCATGTTCATGCTGCTAATGGGTCACAGCTATGGTTGTTCCTCTCATTGTTCTAGAGCCTTTGCCAAGCAGTATCACATGTAACAGTTGTTAGGCATGGCCAGAGATAATTTTCCTGAAAAGCAGCATTGAACGATTGTAGAAAGTAAAATTATCCTCATAATTTCCTTAAACTACGGTGGGAGCTAGAAATGTATTTTTCTTTTTTTGGTAAACAAGATTAATTAATAATTTTATTATAGGAGGACATTTTATATGTTTTTTTTGTTCACGTCTTACACTGTTGTGCTTTCCTTTCTACTAAAAGATCGAAAAAAAGTAACGTCAACATGAGTGATGGCAGGAGACTGCCTGCTCTGTGTTTTAGTCCCATCTAGTGTTGTATTTGGGAAATGCATCACTTAGGTCAGAAGGCCTTTGCTAAAATTTTGCCAAATCTTAATTTATTAAGGACATGAACTTCGAAAAGGCACAATAAGAGACAATTCTAGGCTTCATGATATATATAATATAATTAATGGATAGTTTTGCTTTCTGGATATTAGCAATAGCTAAGGGAATTAAAGTTTTTTCTTATTTCTATATTTTTCTGGTTGTGTTTACATTTAGTATTAGATTTGAAATGTCGTGAACATAATCTGATGTCCTCTGGTATCAGGCCAGTATCATAACACATCTGTTGAGAGCGAAATATTGCCTGAACACAGCAGAGAATAATATTCTAAATGGTTCTGAAAATGGCCTCTTGGTTTGGGTCGATATTAAGCTCCCCCCCTCCCTCTTTCAGGAGAGCCGTCTATGGCTGGCCCAGTTCAGTCCCTCTCTGGCCCCTCCCCAATGGGGTCTATCAGCGAATCAGGCGGCTCTGCTCTGGGGCGGGGGATGGGTACGGCACTATCCTCTGAACTGTCCCGACCCCCCCAGAAGGTGGTGTATGTGTTCACTACCAGCCTGGCTAACAGGTAGGTGGGTGTGGCCTCAGTATTGCATGACCATGATCATCAGGTGCCCAGCAGCAGTAAAATTACTTACTCCACCACTTTAGGGGTTACCCTTATTCCACCCTTCCTACACTCTTACTCTACCATTACTCCACCACTTTAGGTGTTACCCTTATTCCACCCTTACTACACTCTTACTCTACCATTACTCCACCACTTTAGGTGTTTTCCCTACTCCTCCATTATTCTGCCATGAGAAAACGTAGGCATTTAAATACTTTAATTTGTTATTAGAAAATTATCGTGGGCGTTTGTGATCTTATGGAGCGTCTGTGATCTTAAGGAGCGTTTGTGATCTTAGTTTCTGAAACATGTTTGCGTATCGGCTGTGTCTTTCAGTGCGGCAGAGGCTGTGATCCACGGCCACGCCGACTCCATCCTTGTGTTTCATCAGCGCAACGTTCCCCGCACCAAACTGGACAAGGTTAGCTTCTCTCTCTCTCTCACACACACACACACACACACACACACACACACACACACACACAGTCTTCTAATTTACAGAAACTGAGAATACAGTCAGAAGGGGTCTGGAGGGGTTGTGGTGAACAGAAGGGAGAAAAGAGTAATGTCTAAACCAGTAATGTCCCTCTTCTTCTTGGTCCCTCTCTGTCTCGGCCCCTCCCTCACTGTGGTCAGTCCGTAAAGCTCCCCAGTCTGTCGGAGCAGCTGAATTCCAGTGGCACCCCACCAACCGGCACTCCCAAATCTCAGAGCGGGACTCCCCAGCCAGCTTCCGTGGGAGGGGGGGTGGGGGCACATCTGCACCCTGCGGGGACACCCACCTCCACGGGGAACCCAGAGGAAGAACCCCCGCAGGGCCGACCTGGCGGGACATCCAACAGCTATGCCAGCACGGGACCCCATCCGCAGGGGGGCGGGGGCTCAGCCAATCCCGTGATGGGTGGACCCAGGGCTGGGGACGTGGAGGGGCCTGGCCTGCTGCCGCACACTGGCGCCGGCGACTCCCCCTCCCCCAGCCCGCACCTCCAGGGCGACCCTGGGCCAAGGGGACTGGGAAACAGTGACGGCCTTTCCAAAGAGCAGCTGGAGCACCGGGAACGCTCACTGCAGACGCTGAGGGACATCGAGAGGCTTCTGCTGCGCAGCGGGGCCGGTGCGGGCCCCAATGGGAACCCCAGCAATGCTGGCGGCAGCAACGTCAACAACAGCAGCAACAACAGCAGCAGCGCTGGGCCCAATGGTGCTAACAGCTTGGAGAACGCGGACAACACCAACAACCCCACAAACTGCATCAGCAATAACGGCGGCGCCCCTCCCACGGCCATGCCCCCCCTCGGAAACATCAGGAAGTACGAGGAGCCCCTGCAGTCCATCATCTCGCAGACACAGAACCTGGAGGGGGCAGGCCTGGACGACCCCCAGATGGGACCCCACCATGGACTGCCGCACCTCCACAACCCTCCCCATGGCCTTCACCACCACCATCACCATCACCACCACCACCTCTCTTCTCCCACCGGCCTGGACATGGGCCCCCTGCTGGGGCCGGACGGGCTGACTCCTGAGCAGGTGGCCTGGAGGAAGCTGCAGGAGGAGTATTACCAGGAGAAGCGGCGCCAGCAGGAGATGCACCCCCACCACTACAGGATGATGCCCGAGATGGGCATGGGCGGGGGCGGGCCACCGCTCCTGATGAGGGGACCTCCCCCGCCTTATCACAGCAAGCCCGGGGAACAGCAGTGGGCTCCGGGACCAATGATGGGAGGTGTCATGGGCTCCGGGGGTAACGGGCGCTTGATGGACATGCACCAGGAGGGGCCCAGGGGCCCACGATTTCTTGGGCAAATGCACAGGGGGCCGCCAGGTGGGGGGGGCGCAGGAGGATATCCAGGTAACTTGGGTGGCGTGTTGCCTATGGAGGCAATGGGGCACCAGAGACCCCCCAGGCCGGGAATGGGCTGGCTGGAGGACATGCCGCCCAACATGGGAGGGGGGGGTCCGTTTCAGGGGTGCTACCCTCCTGGGGGCCCTGGCGGACCCCCTCAGCACCTGCAGGGCAACCCTGAACGCCTTCTAGCCCGAGAGGAGATGTTCCGCATGTTGGAGAAGCGGCAGCTGCAAGGGCTGCACAGGCTGGAGCTGGACCGAATCGCTAAGCAGCAGCAGCAGCAGCAGCAGCAGGGAGGACTGGGGGGACCCAGGCTGATGGACAACATGGCTGGCGGAGGTTTCCCTGGCTCCAGGGGAATGGGGGGCGGCCCAGGCTCGCGGGGCGACCCCATGGACTTCCCGGGTTCTCGGGCAATGATGGGCTCTCCCATTGGGGGAGGTGGGGGGGGCCCATCCATGAGAGACATAGACTCTCCTCTGGGGGCCAGCCTGAACATGAGCATGAACCAGCAGTTGAGCGCCCAGCAGCAACAGCAGCAACAGCAGCAACAGCAGCAACAGCAGCAGCAGCAGCAACAGCAGCAGCAGCAGCAGCAGCAGCAGATGATGCTGGCTCAGAAACTGCGAGGGGGGCCCGGTGGGGGAGGGCCTTTGGGAGACATGCTGAGCTCTGAGGATATTTCCCGAATTCGGGCAGCGCAGAACGGGAGAGGAGCCGGGGGCGGTGGGCCGGGGAACAAGGGCATGATCCCGGGAGGAGGAGGCCCTTTGCAGTATCCCAATCAGGGACCCTTTCCCGGTGGACAGGTGGGAGGGGGGTACCTTCAACAGGATCCCAGTCCAGATATGTTTGGGCCGGACCCCCAGGGCCCCTCCCACATGGGTGGGACCTCCCGGCTCAGCCACATGCCCATGAACTCGGGGGGCACCCGGGGCGCTGAACTCGGCCCACGGCACCCCTCCGATCTGTCAATCAACGTCAACCCCATGGGCTCTCCGGCCATGCCACCCCCTCACCAGCTGAAATCCCCCTCCCTCAGCCAGGCGGCCTCGCCCCTCATGCCCTCCCCCTCGGCCCCCAGCCTGAAGTCTCCCTCTCAGATGCCTTCGACGGGCCCCCCTCCTCCGCCCCTGCCAGCCACCACCGGCACTGGGACGTCCTCCTCCTCCATGAAGTCCCCCCAGGTGATGGGCCCCTCCTCCCTGGGATTGCGCTCTCCCTCTGGGTCACCGGGACGTCTGAAGTCGCCAGCTATGCCTGTGGCCTCCCCTGTATGGACGGCCTCTCCCAAGACTGCCTTGCCAAGTCCGGGGGGACCACCTAGTGGCAAGGGTGTGGGCAATGGCGGGAGCAGCTCCACAGAAACAGGTGACCAGGAAAAACATTTCTGTGTGCAGTGTCATTTGTCATTGTAGTTCTAAATGCTGTTAGTCCGTTTAAAGGAACTGTATCCCCATCCATTGTTTTAATGCAGTTTTGTGTGCCCAGTTCTTTTCAGACTAATTCTGTTTGTCGCACTGCTCCTGATGGGATTTTCATGTCCTTTGTTGTATTTTACATTCCTTCCAAATGTGCAGGTCCCTCACTTCCTCCTAGAAGTACAAACTCGACGCCCATCAGCCAGCCTGGCTCCATGAATCCCAGCATGCCGTTCACCTCCTCCCCGGACGCCCCTCCGTCCCAGAACCCTCTGTCGCTGATCATGTCCCAAATGTCCAAGTACGCCATGCCCAGCTCGACCCCGCTCTACCACGACGCGATCAAGACCATCGCTACCTCGGACGACGAGATGCTCCCAGATCGCCCCATGCTCCCTGGAGTCAACATGGCAGGTAAGGAAACTGCGCTTTACAGCGTCGATCTGGGCCAATCATAATGCTACAGCGGCCGATAAATGCTGCTGTTGTCGTTTTTTCCAGGCTTCCAGTTGTCAGCGAAATTAGAGAAAATCCCAACAACGGTGCACAATTTGTTATTGACACGTTTAACTGAAGCAACCGAGTGTTCAATGTCGATGAGACATGCACTTTAAACTCCTCCTAAACTCTTTCACGGCAGCAGATAAAATGGATTCGCCTTTTTATTCCACTTTTTTTGTTTACTTGCATATTATACTTTTGTGACGTATATCTGTGTTTTATCATCTGTATTAAATGCCTCCAGAATAACTCGAACACCTTTTCTAAAGGCTAGAATTTTTTATTCGCTCTGCTCAAAGCCTACGGGTAATACTGTGGCTTTTGATAAGCAATAGTTCCTGTTCCTGAGGAACGCACCTCCCTCTTGGTTTGCCTCTAAGTGATAGGAGACATTTACACTGGAAAAAAAAAATGCTGTTGCCACAATCGGACCCTTTTCCCTTACCGACACACAGCAGTTCCAGAAAACTCTCATTGGGCTGAAAGCCTTCCTTCCCATGAAGCAGCGCACGTCTTCTGCAGAGCAGGGAGGTGTATGGTGTTTAGAGGTCATGTTTATTAACCCGTAAATTTCTGTTCTGTGGCAAAGTCAAGCTAGTGGTAACAATGACCCTACATCAGTATCCTAACTGTATCTTACAATGGCTCTACATCAGTACCCTAACTGTATCATTTTAATGGCTCTACGTCAGTACCCTAACAATATCATTACAAGGACCCTACATCAGTACCCTAACAATATCATTACAAGGACCCTACATCAGTACCCTAACAGTATCATTACAAGGACCCTACATCAGTACCCTAACAGTATCATTACAAGGACCCTACATCAGTATCCTAACTGTCTCAGTATAATGACTCTACATCAGTATCCTAACAGTATAATTACAAGGACCCTACATCAGTGTCCTAACTGTATCATTACAGTGACTCTACATCAGTATTTAACCATATCACCGTAACAAAGACATCCCCGCTAAAAACCAATGCTATTAAGGTGTTAATTTTCACATTGATAAATATGTATCTTTTTGCCCTTAGATTATTGCTAGTTAAAGTCAGAGCCGGCCATTTTTGTTTAATGACTTAACTAAGTGACAAATGCTTATGAAAATGCATCCAAATAATAAAAAGTTAAAAACCATTTTGAGGGAACTGAAAAAACAGATTTTCAGCTTTTAAATCAGAAATAGTAAAGCTACAAAAGCCGGGCCACCAAACACTGACTTTCATTTCAAACCCTCCCTTTTCGACAGCTCTGCAGGGTTTTTTTGTTTGGGTTTTTTTTGTTAAGGGAACCACACTTGGGTGCATCCATTAGTTCTTACTATTAGGCTGCCTGAACGTCTGGGCAGGCCTGGCCGTGTCTCTCCCGGCTATGTGCCACACACTTTTTAAAAGATCCATCGGGTCCTCATGCCTGTCGAGCTTCAGTAGGAGTTCGCATTGACCTGTATTACGTGTATGCTCATGCCCTGGTTTGTTTAATCACTGAGCTTGGTATGCCAGGAGCCAAATTGAAGCATTGTACTTCAAGTGACTTTGTTGCCAGTTAAAAGTTAAAAGTTACCGGGACATACCGGGTATTGAAGTGGCAAAATTGCCCTCAAAATTGTTTCTTCAAATATGTCTTGTGTGTGAAAATGAGTTGTACTGATCTTTTTCATTATGTCCATAATGTCTGTCATTCATCAGGAAACATGGGAAACCATCAGGCCTCCCAGATGCTCCTCACATCCCAGAGTTCCATGGGCCCACAGAGTGGGTCACAGAGCCCCATGGGGATGGTCCTTCAGGGACAGCCTCCGCTATCCCATGAGCCCCCCGGACCCATGCTGCACTCCCCTAACCCAATGGGCATAACCGGTATGAACCCAGCGATGATGGGAGGTGGAGGGGGCCCCCCTGATGGAATGGTACCCTGCAGTGTTTCGCCGATGCTTCCCCAGAACCTGTTGGGTGGCTTCTCCCGAATGCAGCCTCCACCCCACGGAGCCCTGCACTCCCCCACCGCTGGGATGGCCCAGCAGTACCCTCAGCCCCCAGAGGACGTCCTCCCGCACCACCAGCTTCAGCTCCTCGGCAAGGGTCTGTCCCACCAGCGACCCTCCCACCCTCCTCCGGACTCCTTCCACTCTATGGGCGCGGGGGACAGCCCGGACCTGAGCGACGTGATCCGGCCCACGCCCACCGGCATCCCGGAGTTCGACCTGTCGCGCATCATCCCTGCCGACAAGCCCAGCAGCACGCTGCAGTACTTCCCCAAGAGTGAAGCCCTTTCCCAGCCACAGGCGCCCCAACAGCAGCCTCCCCCTGCCCCACATCTTAAGCAGCACCCCTCTGGCCCCCCGCACAGCAGTGCCCCCTCGTCCAACCCACACATTGCTAACCTGCAGAACATGATGGCTGAGCAGCAGCTGCCCCCTCCCCACCCGTCACATGGCGGAATGCGCTCAGGGCTGGGCGTGCTCCAGGGGGGCGCCAGGGGCATGGGGTCGGGAGGAGGTATGGGGCCCATGTGCCACCCAGGACACATGATGGGCAGGACAGGCATGATGCCCCAGCAGCAGCAGCAGCTTCACCCACAGCACCACCACCATCAGCAGCAGGCAATGATGGCCAACAGCCTCATGCACCACACGTCCCATGGCCACCCAGGTATGATGTCCCCCCAGCAGCAGCATCAACATCAGCAGAACCTGATGGCCCAGCAGAACATCATGATGATGCAGGCTAAGCAGCGCGGCATGTCCGTCCCAGGGGATCCTTACAGCCAGCAGGGACTCCTCATGTCCCCCCAGGGCCCCATGATGGGCCCCCCTCATCCACAGTCGGGCATGATGGGGCCCCAGTCCCTCCGACAGCGGGGGATGTCCCTGGACAGTCCCCTTGGTTATGGCCCCGGAAGCATGGCCAACATGCCTTTTTGAGTCCGCTCCTGTAAATCCCCCGCCCGTTATGTTGTTATAGAACTATTAATGTTGTTATTATGGCAAATGTTATTATCATTATTGCTGTCGTTACTGTTTATTTTCATTTTAATAAAACAAAAAAAAACAAATAATAGTTTAAGAGCTGGGGTTATCTTAAAAAAAACGGCTATAAAAGGCAGGATTTAGAATGTTAAAGATAACTTGTGACAAGTCATGCGGCAACAATAAATGAAATCATTGTGAAGCCATGTTTTTATACTTGTAAATGTATATGTATATAAATGTATATGTACATTTCACAGATCAGTAAATTTGGTGGGGAATTTGGTTGGGAGAGGGACTGAGAAGAGATTAATTTTTATCTATTTTCATTTTATTTGGATATTTCTCTGGCTACTGGACTGTTGTGGATGGGGAATATATACGTGCTGTAAATAAGACGCAATTTGTGATTAGTTGCAACTGTTCTGTATAAGTGTGTTTTAATAGATGCCTAAACAAAGTCTTGAAAAAAATCTGTATAAACTGCTGTGACTGTCCTCTGCTTATTGTGAGGGTGTCTGTGGAGGGGTGGGTGCTGAATAGTATAAAAAAATACAAAATGCTTTGTGGATCCACTGTTGGTCAAGCAGTCACTCAAAGCACTCACACTTGGAGGTGTCAGTCATGGATAGACCAGATCCCCTGGTATTGTGCAATGAGTTCACTTTTTACTTTAGCCAGTACTGCTGTTAACGCGATGAATACAGTCTACAGGGGGAAACAATCGACCTTCCTCCTCTGTAACATTTCCCAGTAGCCTTCAGTATGTGGACGGGGAGAAAATTATTATTAAGTTATACTTAATTTTAACAGGATGTAATGAGTGGAATTTTCTCCAGTCTCTTTCGTTCAGTAGGAGAAAAGTGCAAAAGTCTCTCACGTTGAAAGACCATGTAAAACAAAGCGATTCAAATAAAATCACATTTTGAAAGTGTTTTGGGGGTAACAATAGGAACAAAGCTTAAGTATATAATGATTATAATAATAACAAAATGTATTAACTGCATTAATACCGTTGCATACATTTACAAATAGTGAAAGTAACAGTATGTTATTGTCATCGATGTCATCAGCTACACAATGATACAAGATTGGGACATTTTCCAGGTGTGTGGAAGCTGGTGGAGGTTTTCAAGGCTCAGCACTTTAATCAGGACTCTGGTTTGGTTTTTTACAGGTTATTTTCATCCTTGTGTGTGCAGTTCCACATAACATTCATAAAAAGCAGTGTTGCACCCTACATCATAAAACCTTGTTTTTAAATCGCCTTTGTTAAACATGTCTTTAACCTGCATAAAGCTTATACACTTAGTCACGATCACTGGTGACTAGAAGTTGTCAAGTCTTAGATGAATATAGATATATGGATAAACAAAGTTTACATTTTTCTCAGATTAAATTATTATTATTTTAAAGTCACAGCTACAGAGTAAAAATACATTTAATTTGAAATGCTGGGCAAGATGATGGCACTAATGCAGTGTTCAGTGCTTGGACTGGGGCTTCTGAGTAACGGCCTGGAGGCCCAACAACCAAGTGGGGCCGTTTTTTAAAGGAAATTCTGGAAATGGCACGATTACACTTTTTCACCGCCTCATGAACACAGACGGGCGCACTTGGTGCAATGGAGAGGTTCTTCAACCTTGAGTACGGTACCAATCGCATGATTACTTTATGTTCTACACCATCTAATTTAGAAGAAAACATTTTATACTTTGAACAGTTTTGAATATGTTATTCTCTGCAGTCTCTGCCTCTGGATGAAATGTCAGATAAGGGCATGCAGAATATATGATTCATGTAAAAAAAGAAAAGTAAACTTGACACCAGGAAATGTTTTTAAGGACCTGTCCAATGTGAAATGGGTGGCTAGTCAAGTTGTATATGCAGTGCATTTTCCATGCTGGGTTACGAGCAGGCCGCCCTTTCAGTGCAGTAGTAGCCTCGTTAATCATGAAGAAACGCATATCTCCTGGTAAGCTAAAAAATAAAGCTGTAAAACTATAAAACTATTACAGCAGGAGCTCAGGGGTACGGCATGAAAAACCTTAACAACTTTGTCATGTGACTGCCCTGTAAAGTAAATTGTCTAATAAAAACTATAACGACAACCACCATTAAAGATTGAGTTACCCTGAGAATCATTACGTACAACTGACATTCTGAATTGAATGTTATCAAGTTGTATTTAAACTAATCAAAGTTATTTTGTCAAAAGTCTTTAGATAAATGCAAAAAGTAAAATTAGACATTAAGCAAACACAAAAGTAATGTGTATGCTACGACATATTAGCTATGCAAATTGATGGGCGTGGGAGAAAATGCAACGTGTGTTGGTTTTGTTACACCTCTTAATTGTTTAATTCAAGTCATTATTTATCATTTTTTAAAAAACCCTTACCAAGTGTTCCAGGTGAAAATAAATTGCTGATTGGAAGCCAACGCTGGATTTTTAATTGAAATCCTAGGTGCTGGTTGGATGGATAATCTACAGGGAAATTGGAGGAATAGGACACCTTTTAAAACAAGCCAATTGAACTAGCTTGATAAACACTGTGGTCCTCCAGAATCATGAACTCATACGAAGTTAGGACTATTTTTAAAAAGTGTAATAATATATAATTGGTATGACAGAATATAAATAAACAGCAAATGTATTTTTCGTATATTCTTATAGTTTGTATAATCAATAGCGTGTATTAGACCTCTGCAAGGCAATTGACAGCTGGTGGGAGAGATATGGGCTACACACAATGACGTTATCGAAGGCGTGGTTAAGGGCTAAACTATAACGTCAATCAATTTTAAAATCTCGTTGATTTCAAATAAACTATTTTAAGTGGCAGTTTCGGTGTTTGTCGGTTTGCGGGATCAGCGCTTGCGAGAAAAACTAAGAATAATCTCAATAAGAAAGCGTTTGGATTGTGTTGCTTAATTATTGGATTTTGTCAGCTGACGAAATGGGCAGGGTTTAAAGAAGAAAGGAAGCCATCTTAGACTCTCTATTTAAACAAAATAATGCTTGCTGGCTAGCTACAGCACACCAAATATCAGATATAACCCAAAGTATAGAGATTATATAAACCATCAGCGGTAAATACAGGACGTTTTTACTGCTTTAACTCTTGTTCTATCAATACGCATGGACAGGTTAGTATTTTCTATTTCTTTCAAGTATTTCGATTTTTTTGTCTGTGCTTGTGACGTTTCCGCCGACTAATGTCTTTGTCCATACCTTACTTAATGGTTTATTTGCCAAATTAATGTCCTTATCAATGATTAGGTGGCTTATTTCAATTACATCTGTTGCGTTTACGAATTTTCTATTTTTCTGGTTTGAGCTTTGTGATTAGTGTGGTAGCTACGTGGGGATGTACCCTCTGCATACTTTAATGCGTTTAAACGTAAAACCGAAACCTAGCTGGTGTAGTTAAATTGTTAGTTCTGCATGCGTTTTCTTGTTTTTTTGGCGGTGTTTTTATTTAAGGTTTTTTAGATGTATATTTAAATTGATGACAGCAACTATTGCATTGGGCCCTCCGTGCATTTGCTTTTGATCATTATCAAGGTAGCTACCATAATCGGTTATCGGTGTTAGCAGATTACTAGAACTCGCTAGTACAAAGAGTTTAGGAATAGCTTTCGTGATATTATTAGACACTTCCCTGAAATCGCCAGGTAGCTCACTAGCTGATACAGCTGGGTAGGTGGTTAAGTGCCGACATGTCATGTATGACTATAGCTAGGTTGCTATGGAGTCGAAAAAATAGCTAATTTCCTAGCTAGCCGATGACCCAGAATACCTAACGGGCATTCTTGTTTGTTGCACCTCTTCTACAATTTCCCCACCTGGTTTACCGTGATACCTACTTGTCTAAATCTGTTATAACAGTAAATAAACCCCCCAAAAATCTAAAGTTGGCTGGCGCTGGCTATGTTTTGGTTTAGGCCTGTAGTTCTGTACTTGGATTGCGATTTTGCATAAAACTGGGCGTCACATTCTGTTAGCTTTTCACCTGTCAGATGCTAGCTCCCAACGATTGAAATGTTACAGCAGAATTTTGGTAAGTAGATTGTACTTAGTCTAAGGTTATGTGGGGTAGTAAGTGTTCTTTATTTCTCGAGACGTGTTAATGACTAGATACTTAAAGTTTTGTATAAAATAAATTTGGTAGCCAGCCAACTTTTCACATTAAATCCCCGACCATTTTGTATTTAAAAACTACTTGAAGTTTTGACCGTACATGATTTAAAATGACCGTTAAAGCTCAATTGACCGACCAGAATCGGGTCATGTTAAAGAATTTAAATGAATTTCCCTTCCCTTCTAGGACATGAAAATCGTCATCTTGAAGATAAAGTAAAGGAAAAGAGTGGATTTTAAAAATCATAATACTAAAATGACTGAAAATTGGGCACTTTCCTTTGGCTTGTCTTAAGGCGAGACTAGATATACACAACCAAGTGGAGTGAAATAACATTTTTACTTTTATTTTATTTTTTTGCTTTGCAATATTGACTCTTACTGAGCAACACCTGGATTAAAATACTCCACAGAGGATATAACTATTCAGGCACAAGACATTGACTTGAGCTAGAAGGCTCATAAGAACTTCTTCGCTTTGGACATTATAACTTGTGGAACGGACTGCTTGCAGATTTTCTTGCAAAACTTTGCAGAGTATAATTTTGATTCCGCTTACGATTTAAACAAATTACTTGTTTTTGGTAAAGCTGAGTAGCCATGAGCACCGCTCGAACAGAGAACCCAGTCATCCTGGGATTGTCCAATCAGAATGGCCAGCTTCGGGGATCTGTCAAGCCAGTGGGGGGTCCTGGTGGTGGTGGAGGAGGCCCTCAACTTCAGCAGACCGGTCAGATAAAGTCCTCCAGCACAATCAACAATGGCAGCTCCCAACCCATGTCCACCGCCAACACCGTCATTAAGTAAGTTCTCCCCTGGCGCAGTTGACTTCTCTGGGCTTCAGCTTGGTTTATCTTTATTGGGGTTGATGCATTTGAGTCATTTTGGTTGTTGGTTGTTGGTATTGTAAATTTGCAGGCTTTAAATTTTGAGCACTTAACCGTTAATGATTTGGGTGCTCCATGTTATGTATCAATGTTTAGATTTTTACAGCATATTGTAATCGGGCTCATCGGTTTTTCAGAACGCGTTGCACACAATCGCTCAAAGCTTTTTAAAGTCTGGAAGTAAGATTTAGAACATTCACCTGTAGGTTGCTTGTTTAAATTCAAGGTGCATATTTTTGAGGAAAAAAAAATTGGTCTATGAACATGGACTGCCTAATGTGACATAACTGATATTAAAGATTTGGCCTGCTTATTCAGAAACCTGACATCTGATCCTTCTCATTGACTAATTTGCTAAATTCACTGATCCTATTATAAAGTGGAAAACCTTTTAGTGCCTTTGGGAGCTGGGGCCTAGCGTTGGCGTTTCTGATTAGAGAGCGCTAATATAGAACGAAAGATGTCAAATGCTAGAAATGTATGTAGTGAGAACATCCGTCTCACTCATTTACTTATCCTCTTTATAGCTTGTGTCTTAAGAGCTTGCTTGGGAATAATGATGGTAATGTTTGTGCAGACTTAAAATTTGACAAGTCTTTGCACATATGTAGTTTTTTTTTTTACCCGAATGCAGGACAAAAGACATTCTACTCGTTTAGAAGATGGTTGTTTTGAAGTAAATGGTTATTTGTTTGGCAATTTCGGAGGTTAACTCCAAAAGAGGGTGAGGGTGACTTGGTTTTTCTTTGGGGGGGTCTGTTGGCTTTTTCTAGATGAGGTTCAGATTTGATAATCTTTGAAAGTTTCTGGTGAACGGTTTTATGAAACGGTGAGTGCTGTCCCTTTCCTAGGCAGCTACTGGTGTTTTAAAACGAGTGGCAACAACATAACCGTGGAAATTCCTTGGTGCTTACTGGGATATTTTCCCAAAGTTCAGTTTTATTTTTTAAATATTTTGTTGGGCCGTGTTTGAACAGGACTGAACTATGAAGGAAGAACTAAAGCAAGCTGAAAAATCCAGTTCTGCAGGAATTCTGCATTTCTCTAAGCCAAATTTCCCCCAATAATTTTGCCAGTGGCCAGTTTCAAAGAATGAAGTGAGGCAGTGGGCCAGACAAGATTTACCCCCAGTGCTGTACCTGAGAAGTAATTCAAGATGTACGTTGCTGCATTTACGGTCAAATTATGTCTAGCTAAAACGCGTGTAGCCAATGCAACTTGGGTCTTCATTTACCCCATTGAAGTATTGTACTGTTTGCTGCGGTTTTGACGTGACAAAGGACAATTGTCATGTAGAAATGAAGCTTTCTGTTTTTGCGTTACACTAGAGAAGGATCTATGAATTATCCTAGCCCTTTGGAGGGTTATCTGAGACCCCTGCTGTAAGTAAAGTCAAAATTTCTTAAGAATAGTCAAACACATTATGGTGAGTATAAATAGTATTTAATGAGTTAATAGGACTTGGGACTAGAAGGTTGCAGGTTAGAATCACATTAGAGGTACTTGACCTTAATAGCTAACATGTTAAATGTTGACCTCTGGCTCATACAGCTCACGACATTTCTCCACTATAGTCTTCCTCATCCATCTTAATGTTTTGTCATGAGGTAGTCCTAGATAATGGAAGTTTTAATTTACTTCCCCCATGCGGTATTAAGAATCGGCAATAAAAGGTAATTTGTTTTTGTTTTGTGGGTTAATCTGTTAATGACTTATCAATGTTCCTCTTTACGCAAGCGTGTTGCGGACGCGCTGCTTGCATGCCATGGAATGAAACTGCACACAGGATGGACGTCAGTCGCAAGCTTCTCATCTCCATGCGGGAAAACTTTTTAAACTTAATCATTGCTTGCAAAAATTTTAAATCCTATTGCATAACTTTGCGTTTATTCTTGTCGATTATGGAAAATGTTGGATATTTAAGATCAGCTATTGACACTGCTGATAGCTAGCTAGTCCAATTAACTAGTTAACAGCTTACTTGGTAGGTTGGCCAAAACTGGGTAGATGTTCTTTGTTTGCCAGCAAAGGAGGGACTGGTTTCGTGCAGTTGTGTGTGCAGATGTTGAGGCAATGGACAATGAGTTCAGGTGTTGGCAGCTTATGAGTAAATGAATGATGCAGCATTGATAATGGCCATATTAACTAATTAAATGAACCCATAAAGCAAAAGCTATAACGTTATGCAAGCCTTCATTGAACAGACCTTTTATTTGTGGTTTTTAAAATCTCCTATGGGGAGTTTTTTTTTCTTCCTTGTTCTAGAAGAAAGTTGGCATTTGTTAGCGCATGCAATGTTGAACACTTCAGTTCTCTGTTAGTTCATGGAAATGGTTAATTATTTGGACCAATGTAGTGATATTAGTGGGGGTGATTACCCTGGCGCAACAGATCTGAAATGGAACGAATGTGTCCAGTGATTCTTCTGCTTAGACGCCTGTAAACTTTAATAGGTGCTGTTGGATCGGAGTCCCAGGTTGATTACAACGTTCGCTCGTGTTAAGCTTGCAGTTAGGAATGGGTGTAATTTGTAAATGTGGAGCTGCGTTTAGAACTGAGCACAGCTGTGACACTTATTGCTGAAAGCTCCAGGTCTTGTTTTTTATACATTTTTTTTGTTTTCTACCATTAAAGCAACAATGTTTAGTAGTAATTTGTGTTGGCATTTAATTTTATGTTGGTGCTTAAGGCATAGATCATTATTTTGAAAAGGTTCATATTTTTACAACGGATTGATGTATTAGTTTATTCAATGTTGCCAGGCTTTTCATTTGGGAAAACATTCTATTGCGGTATCTGGGTTTTCACCCAGAAACTTGACTGATTTGGGGAATTTTAGGAGGAACAGCCAAATATTTCAAACCAACATGCACTTGAACTGTTAAAATTTTCAAATTCTGATCTCGTTATGTTACAAGTTGTGTGAACATCTAACGTGCAAACTAAAGACTAATGTTTACTTAAATGTTCCCCTTTCCCCAGGCCTGGAGATGACTGGAAGAAAAATTTGAAACTTCCTCCTAAAGACATGAGAATGAAGACCTCGGTGAGACTCTTGTGTGAATTGCTAGCTGTGTATTTCAATAGTGCGTTCCCCTGATGAGTGTGAAAACCTCACTTTAATTTGGCCTGATGCATTCTGGAATAGATCCCAATCTTTCTGGTTCATCTGACGAATGGGCTGAGCAGATGCTAAAATGGCAACCACTTGTCTGCCATGAAACCAGTGCATGTTTAGCTAATGCGGTTTTTAGTTTTCTTTTTTGATTTTGTGTGCTCTGAAACCCACAGGACGTCACAGCGACAAAAGGCAATGAGTTTGAAGATTACTGCCTGAAGCGGGAGCTGCTGATGGGGATCTTTGAGATGGGCTGGGAGAAGCCATCGCCCATCCAGGTCAGCGTGTGGCGGAGCTGCTGCTCCTCTTCATTTACTTTAGATTTATTGGCCTCCCGTTTTGCTGGTGGTATATTGAACCCCTCCAACCCCCCTCTCAGGAGGAGAGCATTCCCATTGCGTTGTCTGGGAGGGACATTCTGGCCAGAGCCAAAAATGGGACTGGCAAGAGCGGCGCCTACCTCATACCCTTACTTGAACGGATTGACCTGAAGAAGGACTCCATACAAGGTATGAAGGCCATGCTGGCATTAATTAGGTTAGGACTAGGTTTTTATTAAATTTGAAACTTGCCGCTACTGGGAAATTGAGGTTGGAAATGGCATATTACTGCTGAGCCTCTAGTTGGCTACTAACCAGGCCTTTTGGAGTGATTAAAGTTTGTGTATTGGAATGCTTGGTTTGTGCAGAACTCAGTTTCCCTTCTCATCTTCCTCGTCAGCTCTGTGCATTGTGCCCACCAGAGAACTGGCTCTGCAGGTGAGCCAGATCTGCATCCAGGTCAGCAAGCACATGGGCGGGGTCAAGGTCATGGCTACTACAGGAGGCACCAACCTCCGGGATGACATCATGAGGCTTGATGAGACGGGTGAGATGGCGCTTGGCACATGCTGGTGCTTTCCTCTTTGGGGAGGGCTTCGATGTGTTTGTAACATAGACAGTGTTTTGGTGTTTTACAGTGCATGTTGTGGTCGCCACCCCCGGGAGGATTTTGGATCTCATCAAAAAGGGAGTGGCCAAAGTTAATCAGGTGCAGATGATTGTGTTGGACGAGGTGAGTGAAGTCCAGGATGCAGTTCATTTTGGATCATGCGTTAAAAACGCCAAGTTGTCCGGGTTTATTCAGCAAGAGCGTCAAATTTCTAACTTTTGAAAGCTTTGGTTTAATACAATGCTGCAGAGATATTGCTTTGTTTTGAAATTGAGGGGGTTGGTTATTTCTCATGTCCAGTAACTTGTTTTTGAGACTCCTGTTTTGGAGGATAAGTTTTTAAAACGAACAGGAGACCCTCACAGCTTGTTTGTCCCATGTCGCTGAGCAGGCAGACAAGCTCCTGTCCCAGGACTTTGTGCAGATGATGGAAGAGATCCTGAGCTATATGCCGAAACAGAGGCAGATCCTGCTGTATTCCGCCACCTTCCCGCTCAGCGTACAGAAGTTCATGGTGAGTTTGCTCAGACCGTGTATGCTCGTTGCCCCCTTACTAATCCTACGACCGAATTGGTATTGCGTTTACATGAGCAATTGCAAGACCCTGTTCAGCATGGTCATTGAGTTGATAAACTTGTGTAGTAAACGTGCTCATTCAATGCTGGGACCTAGTATTCAGTGAGGGAACTCTATAGTGATTAGAACTGTCTATAGTGATTGCCAATCTGTTAAAATGTGTCAATTATGCCATTGTGTTGTCCTGTCTCTCAGAGCTCCCATCTGCAAAAGCCCTACGAGATTAACCTGATGGAGGAATTGACCCTGAAGGGGGTTACTCAGTATTACGCCTATGTCACTGAGAGACAGAAGGTCCACTGCCTTAACACCCTGTTCTCCAGGGTGAGCTTGAACCATACCTAATTTTATGCCTCCAACAGCATCTGAATAGGGGCCTGGTGATTCATACCGTGCCCCATAATGTCTTGCTTATTTGCCGTTTTTGGTGTTATGCCGAAGTCATTTGGAGTAAAGTTGGTTTTGTGTATCCTCTCCAGCTCCAGATTAATCAGTCCATAATCTTCTGCAACTCGTCCCAGCGTGTGGAGCTGCTGGCCAAGAAGATCTCCCAGCTGGGCTACTCCTGCTTCTACATTCATGCCAAGATGAGACAGGTCAGGCCACAGTCCTTTCTGTGTTGTGGACTGCTCATGACTCCAGCCTTCCCAGCCGGTTTTGTATCTAAATGTCATCTTTGTCTTTAGGAGCATCGCAACCGTGTGTTCCACGACTTCAGGAACGGCCTTTGTCGGAATCTTGTCTGCACTGGTATGCAACACGGTGGAAATGTTTTATAAGACCTTTCAAATGTTAAGGATTCTTCTGAATTAGTTTTTTCTTCTATGTAGACCTCTTCACAAGAGGAATTGACATCCAAGCTGTGAATGTAGTGATCAACTTTGACTTTCCCAAGCTCGGGGAGACGTACCTTCACCGCATTGGCCGATCCGGTATGAAGCCGCTTCCTGTAGTAGGCAAAAGTTTATTTGAAAGCACATGACCTTTGCACTTTGAAAAATACACTGATACTAAATTTCTCCCGGATTAGGGCGCTTTGGGCACCTGGGGTTGGCCATAAACCTGATCACTTACGATGACCGCTTCAACCTGAAGGGCATCGAGGAGCAGTTGGGAACAGAGATCAAGCCCATCCCTGGCAGCATTGACAGGAGCCTGTATGTGGCAGAGTACCACAGCGAGAGCGGCCAGGAGCTCAAGCTGTAGGCAGGGGAGGTGAGATCCAGCACCTGCCGCACATCCACAAAATTTTATGAACTGCGGTTTTTGGTGTATTCTACTTCTTGAGTGTTAAAACCACAGTAAAGCAATTGAAACCTACTGCATGATGTGGTTCAACAGAAAGTAGCCTTTGGTTAATTTGTATCGTCTTTTCCTTCACCCAGGTCATCGCATCCAGTTTACTTCTTGCCCTTTTTCTTTTAAAACTTTTTTTTCCCTCCTCACTCCTGTTTCTTGGAAGATTTATATATTAATACATAAACCTTCTGTCTTCCCTTTAGGACTTTTTTTTTTTTTTTTTTTTTGGTGCCACTCAAAGGATTGTTTGAGGGACAGTTGAATCTTGGGAAGATATACGGCCGTATTTTATTTTTATATATTTTGTTTCCACCGCGAGGCGGACACTTCGCTGCACTACCGCTTCCAGATACTCTATAAACTCACGTGTGAAAAGGAAAGTGGGGCTGACCAAGGAGTCTAAGTTTCGGTGGAGAAAATGCCCCACATTTCAGCCTCTTCATGCCCGCCTGCCCAGCCAGCCAGCGCCTGCAACTGATTTCCATCTCACCCAGCCTCTTCCAAACCTGCACCCCCCGGTTTCATTTTTAAGGTTTTTAGCAATTTGTATCAAGTGCCTTAAGCAGCCGAACTTGTTCAGAGTAATAGACTTCTTATCCTTAGTCTAATACCTCTTCCTCCTTCCTTCATTGATTTCCACCAATTTGATGTTTTAGTTTTAAAAAGAAAACCCACCCTTCCTTTTTGATTGAGAAATGCGTTGAGTGAAGGCTGTATCTTTTTCCAGAGGTGCAAGAATTCAGGAGATGCTGAAATGGGCTTAAGTTTGGGCTGGCTTGCTGTGCGTGGCTGGTGTGACCCTCAGTTTTTGCTGGTTGTGGGGTGACGGGATACTGGTCCTTCAGTCGTGCATCAGAAGGAAGAAGGGATGGGGGCAGAGGTGGTCCCGTTTTGTTTTGTCACAAAAAACATTTTGCTTTCCAAAAACCCAGAATATCCTCCCCCGGTCTTCGGCGCTTGGACTTCGACAATCTGGGCAGCCAGGTCCCAAGGCTGTCAGGATTTCTCTTCCAGAGAAGGGGGAAATCAATGCAGCCCCTGCCTCATTTTCTTTAGGACGGCCCATCCTTTCTTCTCCAAGATGCGCTGTAGAAACATATTTTGGCACACTGTAATTTTTGTAAATACTTTTTTTTTTAAATGAGAACTTTAAATGGCTGGTAACTATACAATGAAAGCAAGTAGCACCTATGAGGTCTAGGCACCGGTCAACAATTGAGGGGTAATTCGGATAAATTGGACAAAACTAAATTTACTGAAGAATGTAAATTTTAGGCAATATTTGATTCGATTTGTATTTATTACAGATTTTTTAAGGGGAAATTGATCAGCTGCTTAACCACGTAAAACTGCAAAAAGTATGAAATGTTTCTGCTGCTCAACATGGCATGCAATACAAATGTCAGTATTCACTACTTTGCGATGGGTGCAGTTTTAAAGCGCTTTGTGCTCTCCAAATTAAGTTGCTTTTATTCCGACCCCTTCAATAGTGTTGACTTGAGTTCCTGTTCTTTACAGGTGGTCTAATTTTCAGTCTAACTATATAACGATATGAGATGTGGATCTTTAAATACTCCAGCCTTTGTAATACTGACCGAGCCGCTTGTCAGGATACCGTAGTTAAGGAATGAAAACTATACTACAAGATTATTTGTAATGGTGAATGGGCAGTTGCATCATGTAGTACTCTATGCTGCAGTGCAGCCTAATTGGCAATTTAAGCTAATATTTGAAAAAAGAAAACTTAACTGTTACAGTAAGGAATATTAAGCTGTCTGGCAGCAGAATTTTATTTTAATTTTTTTCAGGCCCCCCCCCCTCCCCTACCATAAGGTGAGGGGTTCAAAATGGATTTGCAGGAATGCATTTCCCCCTCACCAGGAATTAACATATTGGCTAGGTGGTCAAGGTTTTCTGTTGGGACTACCATATACAAAAAAAATGTTTTTTGGTGGGGTGTGGGGGGGGGGGGGGTGGCGGCAATCTCTAGTGTATTGTAAGTCAGTTGGATTTCTTGAATAAGTTTACAAAAGTTTCTGTGCAGACAAAAATGCCTTTGTATTAAGGTGTTGCACTTGAGGTGCAGAATTTAGCAAATGTGACTGACTACACTGATGTCTTGGCACCTTGAACCAGCCTAACACAGAGACGGTGTCTTTTTTCTTTTTTTTCCCTCCACTTTTTAATGCAGAAATTTAAATTCCCTTTTCCCTCAAGGCTGTTGGAGGGATTTGTCTGCCTGAATCTTGTAATGGGGAGGGGGGATTGGGATATCCAACTTTCCCAATGGAGGTTTTTTTTTTTGGGGGGGGGTGGGGGTTAAATAGTTGGGCATCATATTGTAGTACTCCTACTAGGCTTCAGTGGTCATTGATCCTCACCCTGTGTGGTAAAATGGCTAATTGGGCTTTGTAAGGATCCCCAGTGTAGGTAAAGGTAAGATGCTTCTTCATGTTTGTCCCTTGAGTGATGCTGCAATAGTGAAGGGTTTTGTGTTCCCTTTAATATCTTGACATTAAATCCAGGAAATGAATTTCTGCAGTCACCTGAGCGTGTTCGGCACTCTTTGCCATACAAGTTGTCACGTACAGCATCCCTCAGTGGACACGGCTAACCACCGTTTTCCCTGCAGTGTTCACTGACCCGTTTATTCACACAAGTCTCCACATTTGGGTAATTTTCTGGGGGGTAGGGTTAAAAAGTAGAGATTTGTGTCCCATAGGGAAAACGGAGGTTAAATATCAGGTACTTGGGCAGCTGCCTGTTTTATTTTTTCATTTGTATGGAGTCAGATCTTGTTCTCTGGTGACCAGTCTCTTTGCAGGTTTGGTTATTCTGTGGAACACTGAGGCACTCCATTTGGTGGGAGGGGTTTTATTCTTTTTATTTGGCAAGAGTGAGATGAGTGGCATCTTACCATAGAATTATCCTCTCAATTGGGCTTAACACATTTCTAGAACAATCTCATTCTTGTCAAAGGGGTACATTTTGGGGGTGGGATTTTGCTGCCTTGATGCCACTGCACCAGGAGACTTCTCGTCCTCTTGGAGAGGAGTTTGTTTTTAGTGGGTGGGTGGGATATTCTGCCTTCCTGCCGTGGGCACACAGCAGTGTAGACTGAAGAGGAATGGAGAAGTCTTGACTTCATGCCACCTGGTTTAGAGGCATCAGTTTTTTTTTTTTTTTTGTGTGATGGGAGGGTTGGAAAAAGTGAACTTAAATTGGAATCTAAGTATAAATGCATCCAGTGAGGCTCTGGGTATTGGGGGAGAAAACCTTTCATACGATGTTGCCCTTAAATTTTTTTGAAGGTATCGAGCTTAAATAATTTTGAATGGGGGGAGAAAATAAAACAATTAGGCCTAAATGTTTAAGAGATGGTTTTGTTTTAATAACATTATCTGGACTAAATGAAAACCAATTTTTAGTTTTGATCTTGTTTTGAATTGGCAATATTTCAGTGATGCTTAAGTTTTAAAATGGGTTCTGTACTGTTTGAAAAAATGTGACATGGTTGATATCTGAAGTGACTGGAAGGTTTTGTTAAAATAAAGCTCACTGGAATTCTATTTGTGACATTTATTCTTAACAATTTAAGCTGATGTTTGGTATTGCTATTTTTTTGATGGAGAATATTCAAAAAATGACAACCTGATCCAGAGATGCTTGTATTTTTTTATATATTCAAATGAAAAAGGCAATACTTTCTCAAAAGGGTACACATTTGCACTGCTCCTTTGCTCCAATTCTCAATTTCAACTTCGTAATTAGTCATGGTTAACTTTACACCTGCCTTCTGGACACTTTAAATTTAATGTTTAAATATTTTTCATTAATGTGTAGCCACTACAGTTGGTACAGATTGTGATGGCAACAATGAATTAATGTCATTAATCTGCTTTATTTTCAGTAGTTGCCAGATTTGTATTGATCTATTTTTAATATGAAAAGTTACACTACATTTCTTGTCTAACTGTTCTAGCGTTGGAATTATGCAATTTTACCGTCTCCCCCTGCGCACTGTCATGAGGATTAAATTATTCTACACGTCTTAACTTGTGCATGTACTATTGCTGGGCAAACTGTGCATTCCCTGGAAGCGGCAACACCCAGACTACCGTGTCTTTCATCTGGTGATCCATGTTAAGGGGATATTGGCCAACTAAAATCGACGACTCGTTGTCGGATGTACGAAAGATCCTAATTTATACACGCTAACGTTTGTGGATTCTGGTACAAAGCCAATCCGAAAGTGTGATCATGAATGTATATTTTTGTTACACAGACGTTCACAGGTCTGGTGCAAGTACAATTCAGTTTCAAGCCTGCATTGGCTTTGTGTAGTCCTGGTCAACCACGTTTGTCCATATTTAATCGCAATTTTTTTGTTTTGTTATATGAAACCAATTGCTATTAATTTAAGTATCCACTTAGTCCCAGTGTGATGGAATTTTTAAAATCAATTTGCTAGTCCGACGTTTGATGGACGTTGGTAATAAAATTAGTCTCAGAACACGATCTTCTGCAGTAATCTGAAGTGGTACAGCGATCGTGACAATTTACAGATCAGAATGCGTAACTGTCTGGCCAAACTAATCTGGTGCAAAAAAGTTTCATTACGTTCTGCGTCTTGCCAGACAGCGAAAGGTTGCACGAAGTTCATTTCTGCATTAGTTTAATTTCAACATTTAGTTTACACAATGTATTTTTCCATTACACCAGCCGTTACCGTTTTTGAACACGACGATTTTGTGTGAAGGTGTACAGCAGTGGCGGAATGCGTGCCTTCTGCGCTATCTACCTTTATTTTTAGCCCATTCTTAACACACTTAAGATCTACTACTTGAATATCTAACGTTTACATGTCTCAATTTTTAAATTATATCGTATTTAGGTAGAAATGGCATTCCTCTTCCGCCGTCAGTCACGAAGTATATCCAGGCTGCTCATGCAGCCTGGTTTAGTGATTTGGTCCAAGTCACGAGAAATCGAAACCGAATTTCTTCCATCCTTTTGCTGGTACAAGCATTAATGCTCGTTGTGAAACGCCCCTTTACCAGGTCTATACTGTTACACTGGTGTATCGATGACGTCCTTAAAGTAATGAATACGCAAACGATTTAGACTGAGCAGAAGTAATTTTTTTGGAAAGGTGTATGGAATTTCATTTTAATGATGTGGTGTTGCTATCAACGACGTACACTATTGCAATGGAACTATACTACTTGGTGTCGTTTCCCGATAACCCATTTGCAAATAATTACCCAATTTAAGCAGGGTTGTAAAAAGAACCTCTGACCGAAAGATAGTATTAGGTATATAAAGAGGATTGTTCCGGGTTGTTGGTAATTCACTCAAAGTTGTGGAAGACCAGTGGACATGGGGTGGCTCGTATTTTGGACCTGTCTTTGGGCTGTGCTGCCTTTATGCAGGTGTCTCTTCCACCCGTCATGTAACAGGTGAGTCTCAATTTGTCTCCCGCACGATTGGTGGTTTATCAATATATCAAGCTTTGCGCTAACTTTTTTGCTCTATGTGGGGAGGGGAGTAATTTTGTATTTTGCAATGTTCGTTAATACCGTGCGGTTTTCGTTGTTGAATACATGTTAGGAAATGAATCCATTTGAAGATTCGAATAGTAAAAAGTTACTCAGTAATATGCCAGAGTCCATGACCCAAAACTACGACCCGTTAGTCAGAGACTTTCTGCAACGGTCAAATTGGCTCGCGTTGTCTCACCCACTGGATATTAACGATTTGATTTTGGTTTGTATGCGAATGCCAAATTGTAGTGCACAAACACGACGTGCTCGTTAGGAATAACTAACTGAATTCTTTATTTACATATCACATGTATTAACGTAAATAAAAGTGCTCTCAATGATTGGACATTTAAACAGAAGAATTCTACAACAATTTACCCCAAAATTCGAATGAAATGTTGTTCAACCATTGAAAGCCCTTCCGAATCAATTTATTTGTGACTATAAAAATACATTTAGTTTTTTGTATTGAAGACCGTACTTGATAGCTCTGGATTGTATTTCATAGGTGGGTAGATGACATTTCGCTTTCTTCTTTCAAAAAACTAAATGTATTTTTATAGTCACAAATAAATTGATTTGCACTTCGTTGTTGATAGCACTTTTATTTACGTTAATACATGTGATATGTAAATAAAGAATTCAGTTAGTTATTCCTAACGAGCACGTCGTGTTTGTGCACTACAATTTGGCATTCGCATACAAACCAAAATCAAATCGTTAATATCCAGTGATATATAACAAACGCTCGTCGGTCGGTGGTCATATGTCGTTAAAACTAAAATGAATCTCCGACGCATTAACTGGAAATTTGTATGAGTGAGACAACGCTATCCAATGCGAGCGTAGTAGAAAGTCCTTCAGACTTGTATGCGTTTACTTGGAGATTATTTGTTGCTATGACGTTAGTGACTTTTAGGGCACAGCCTCCAAAATTTACAAAACAATTTACAAATTGTTTAGTAAAGATGGCATCTTTAAATGTATTTCAAATGACATTGCAGAGACCATATTTTCACAACGTATGTATAATTAAATTGGTATTGTAACACTGCATAATGGGACCAACATAATTGCATGCGTTGTTAACTGTGTTTTTGGCAGTGAGATATACTGCACAGGTGAAATCTTGAGAATGGTCCAGGTGTCCAAGCTGTTTGATGATGACAAGTACTTTGTGGACATGAAGCTGAAGGTGGCCCCTGGTAGGACCTTTGCTTACTCACAGCTTTTCAGGCAGTGTGCATTCTATGCTGTGTGTTACCTAGTGACACCTTTTCTGTGTTTTTCATTTACAGATATAGTTTTGGCAGCGTTCCAGAATCTGACGACCTTGTCTCCAGACAAGAACCTTACGGAGTTGCAACTGCGGAAGTTTGTCGAATCCTTTTTTGAAGCCCCAGGGATGGAGTTCGAACCGTGGACACCACCTGACTGGAAAGAAAAGTAGGGCTCAAATACACTTAAGGGAAAAGAAGCATGTTTTAAAAAGGGCAGATTTACGCAATCACGTTGGAATCTGGGAAAATCCTGCACACCTAGATGAACAAAGCGGTCATTTTACACAATAGTTCAGATTTTTAGCTTTCTTTCTAGAATTAAATGATTTAATAACTAGGAAAAAATGGTCCTCCATATGAAAGTTGTGGACTTTGTCTCTGAGAGTCAGGTTATTTTAATGTTAGGACAACATTGTGGTGCGAAAACGATTC
Source organism: Hiodon tergisus (assembly GCA_025775045.1). NCBI lineage: Eukaryota > Metazoa > Chordata > Actinopteri > Hiodontiformes > Hiodontidae > Hiodon > Hiodon tergisus. The sequence goes on from JAOVYW010000032.1 coordinate 1,696,434, forward strand.
CTTTCATTTAATCCTAGTTCCTAAATTACCCGGGATCTCCAGAACTAAAGTGTCCTCCTCATCTGATGTGTTATAAATTGGCAGAATCTCTTTTACTCTAAGTGAATGCTAACCTTTGCCCTTCCACGACTGAGCCATTGGCCAACTCCAATGTTGTTGGTGGGGGAGGGGAGACTTGTCTTTTTGCACTTGCACTTCTTTTACGTTTTTTCCTCACAGGCCGCTGTTCCTGTCAAAGATAGTCGACCTAGAGCTTCGCAGCTGGGCTGAGAAACTTCACCATCTGTGGAAGTCTCTGGGTCGGAAGGTGAACTGGCTTAGTGTTATCCCTTTGGATGAATAGGACAGAATTGTATGGCACCATTGAGGTGATAGCTTCTGCTGCCATATTCCTGACGGGTCATGGGTATAACTTTGTACGTTTGGGTTTTCCCATTCTTTCGCGCGTCTGAGAATGTGGAGGTGTGACAGAAATCCCTGCCTGCCTGAGAAGTTAATCACTTTCCAACCTGCATCAACAACTTTGTCGTCAGTTTGTGGTTTAAGTGAGACTGTGCTTTTCTAAGGCCTTTTTTATGCTGTGGTGCACTTACCCTTGAATGAGTTTTAAATGATTCAACTCAAATTAAACAGCTTTTCACAGGAAACGTGAAAAGGAACCGTAGAGAATGGCTCATAGTAAAACACAAATCTCTGGCCTGGACAAAACTTTGGATGCATATTTCTTCTTAAAAGGACAGAATTTTATGTGCGTGTGTGTGTGTGTAAAAAATGGTAGAGTGAGCTAGACTTGGTGAGTAAAGCTTGTTTGTTTGTTTGTTTGTTTGTGCATTTGATTGAGGACAGCTTCGTGACGACGTGAGGGACCACCCTGAGCTGTACTCACAGATCTATACCCCCTACCCTGTCATTGTGCCAGGGGGGCGGTTCCGGGAGCTCTACTACTGGTGAGAAATGCTCAGAGGTCATCCCTGTTACAGGGCCTCAGTTTGTCATTGCTTGAGTAATTTACCTGGGGGGCGTGCTAACCTCATCGCAGGGACTCCTACTGGGTGATCAACGGCCTCCTGCTGTCTGGAATGACGGTGACGGCGAAAGGGATGATCCAGAATTTCCTCTACCTCGTTGACAGGCAGGTCTCAGCGCATTCACCTGCTGCGCCCCCCCCCCCCCCGTAGAGAACACACAATGTCTTGTAGGAGATAGAATGCATCACAACTGTCCCGGTATTAACCGTGCTCTGTGATAGCCTTGGTCAAGGTTAAAAACAAAACAAAACCCTGTGTTTTTAAACTTTAGTTTGTTGGAATTTGCAAATGGTTGCATCACTGCTTCCACCATTTCCCCACAGGTACGGTTTTGTCCCAAACGGGGCCCGCGTGTACTATGAAAGACGCAGTCAGCCCCCCTTTCTCACACTCATGGTGGAGAGTTACTATCAGGCTACCCAAGATGAGCAGTTTCTCAGGTATGTGCCTCCTGCGTCCATAGTGGGGGGAGTGTAAGTTCAGTCCTTCAGGACTGTATTCATTCATACCTATTTACCTGGAACACCAGGTGAGCGGATTCCCTTTATCAATAATTCAAAAATTAAGCGGCGATGGGGAATGAAAATTGGCAAACACTGCCACCCTCCAGGACCAGAGTAGACCACCCCTGCCTTAGCACAAAGTGTCTTTCAGGCACATATATTGCTAGATTGTGCTTTTTTATTACAATGAGAATTATTTATTGACATTTTTGCCTGTGTAACTTCTCAGGGCTGCCTTGCCCGTTCTGGAGAAGGAGTATGAGTATTGGATGGGGAACCGCTCATTACCCATAGAGGTCGGTGGAATTCAGCACTATTTGAATGTCTACAAGGTCCCAGTGGGCCATCCCAGGTAGAGAATGCATGCTTACTTTTGAAGAATGATTGTACGGTTGTGTCTGCAGAAAAACAATCTCACTTTTCCCTCCCAGACCTGAGTCCTACTCTGATGATCTAGAGCTAGCTGAGGGCCTACCAGAAGGTAATTCCCTTTTTATGGAAAGATGACCACATCAAAATGGTATGCATGTGTTTGTTCCCAGCTGACGTTTATCATACTCATAATGTTGCGGCAACAGTATGAAAATGTTACAGGATCAGAGGTTGAGAACATGATTAGATCAAAAATAATTTCCTTGGGCAGGGGATCGGGCGTCTCTGTATATAGAGCTGAACTCTGGTGCCGAGTCTGGCTGGGACTTCTCCTCCCGCTGGTTTGTGGACAGTCAGGGTGCAAACGCCGGCAGCCTGAGAGACATCCACACTAGCGACATCATCCCTGCCGACCTCAACGCCTTGCTCTGTCGCAACGAGAGGACACTGGCGAGGTTTCACAGGGCGCTGGGTAAGCGTCAGAGATTCCCATGCCGGCCCTGGCCGCAGGTGGGCTCCTGCTAAACGGCCGTCCCTGTGCTTGGTCTTACTGCAACGGTTGCATTTGATCTCAGGCAACAGCTCGGGGGCGGAGCGGTTCGACCAGGCACTGCAGTCGCGGCTGCAGGCTGTGGAAGCCGTACTCTGGGAACCAGGGAAGCAAATCTGGCTGGACTACAACTTTAAGACCAAGAGCCACCACCCAGCCTTTTATCCCACCAACTTGGCCCCACTGTGGGCCGGGTGCTACTCCCAATCCACCATGGGGGAGAAGGCCCTGCAGTACCTAGAGGTCAGTCACATTTTCATTCATTCTTTTAGCAGATTTATAGCCAAAGCGACATATGTTATGTGTGCAACATTGCAGCTTTTTCCCATCAGACTATATATTAAAAGGCCATATAATATCCACATTTTTCCTGTGGATAACAATTGATTTACAATGGAGCATTTATTTTATTTAAAACTTTAAAAAATACCTTTTGTCCAATTTGAGTCATGTACTCTAGTGCAGCCATCAGTATGGTTTAAGACTATAACATTGACAAGGCAACCTTAAAGTTTATTATTTTATTTTTTTACCTCATACCTGCTTTGTAGTATCAATGTAGCATTTTACAGTCATCACCGCTCTTTTAAAAATATTATTGTTACACAATACTTTCTCAAACATGAGCTTTCTCTGTGAGAAGTTGATCTCTATTTACTGGCAATCATGTAGGTGCCCCCTTTTTTTCCACACACCTTTTTTACACAATGGTGTAGAATGCACTAATGACCAGCAGATGGCGACATCCACACAATTATGTTGTTATTTGTCTGTCTCTTTCCTTGATTCTCCCCATAACGTGACCAGGCTAGCGGAGCTCTGCAGTACCCAAATGGGGTCCCGACGTCCCTGACAGACAGTGGGCAGCAGTGGGACCTCCCCAACGCTTGGCCCCCTCTGCAGCACATGCTCATTGAGGGTAGGGCTTTTACTCTCAATGAGAGGGAGATGCAGTGGGCTGGTTGTTTTGCTGGAGCAGGCTCCAAATAAGTTTCTCTTCGCAGTATCAAATAAGGGTGTGCGTTTGGTTTTGTAATTTCAGTTTGATTTCAGTTTTTGGTTAACCCCCCCATGAATATATACATTATTTACGTGTATACAGCAAAATGTAGAGGAAACATTGGTTACTATCAGTAGATCTCTAAAATCAAATGTATTATTGTTTTATTATATTTGAATTTTTTCTGAAGGTCGCTGCATGCAAGGATGCAGAGATTTTACATTCTCTCTCTCTGAATAATTTGCACATTAATTTAAAGCAAAACAACATTTAACTTTTTAACAACTTTTTTTGGTTTAAAAAAAATCCCGTCAAGCCACGCACTAGTATCAGCCATGACCCTGATTCTCTAAGAGATTATGTGGGCTGCTTGCATTGCGTGCGTGGGCAGAGAATGTGTGTATGGACACATTTGTCCGGTTGATGTTAGCAGCTGATTATTTTACCCACAAAATTGGCAATGGGAGCAAGACTGAGGTTGTCGTACAGAATTAAAATATATTCAACTATATCTGACTCTGCAGTTCTAGTTGCATATTTGTCATTGTTAATTCTATTATTATTATTTATGTTAAGCTCTTTTTACTGCCTTTTTTGTCCTTTGTCGAGATTTTTCTTTTCTGCATGTACTCCAGGGCTGTCGAACCTGAAATCAACAAGGGCTCAGGAAGCTGCCTTTGATTTGTCCCAAAAATGGATCAGAACAAATTGGTTGGCGTACAATAAATACGATGCCATGTTTGAAAAGGTGAGCCAGAAGTGTTTGTATTTGTGCAGGTTCTGTGAGGAGATTGAGCCTCCAGTAATGTCCATTCGTACTGTTCTGTCTTTTGTAGTATGATGTTAATGGAGATGGCAAACCTGGTGGAGGAGGGGAGTATGAAGTTCAGGTAAAGAGTCCTTAATTTGTTTCTCTCAAAATTCCAAAATTTGAATTCAAAATTTAACCGAGGGAAAGGATCTGGTTGGACATACAAAGCATCAAGTTGATGGCTGGCTGGGAGACAAATGCTTGTTACATCCATCAAAATGCCTTTCTTGGGATTACTTTAGAGTGGCAAGTTGCCTTTTAAGGCGGTTGTGAAATGGTTAAATTTGACCTTCCCTGTGATTAGCTGTCCATCTGACCACCCAGCTCTCTGATCTCTGATTATTTTGTGCTTTCTCATAGTTGGGGTTTGGCTGGACCAATGGGGTGGCCCTACAGCTACTGGACCAGTTCGGCGACAGGCTGACTTCAGAAAGTGCTAGACTGAACGCTGGCCTTGTTTTGTGGCTCCTCTGCTCTACCATTCTGATTCTCTTCTGACCTGCAGTGGCCTTGATTGTGTGAATATTTGTACATCATGCTACAACCTTGTCCAATCAGAGACAGTCTCTTCTGATTTATGCCATCAAAGTGCTGGCAGTTGAGCACTAAATTTAATTTGACTTGCTTGAAAATGTGCATTTGGGAATGATTCCCCCCAACTTTCCTTTACGAGATTCTGTCTGATTGATTAAATTATATTCTGAAATGGGTGAAGATATATATAACGGGCTGGAACATGATGAATTAGCAAAGCGGTATCATCAAAACTACTGTGGAGGCTGTCGTAATACCACTCTGCATTTCTATGCCCTTCTCTGCGGTGTCTCGGGCTGTGATTTCATTCAGTACCGCTGCTGTGAATGTTTCCTTTACCTCTAATCCTATTATGAGTTCTCATGTTCTGCGTCTCCGTTAGACCACAGAGTCCACAGAGTTAGAGTCCACAGAAACTCTGAATTAAACTGCCTGTTAAATTGGAACCAACCCTCGGAGGTCACAGCGGCGTCTGCATCTTTCCAGTGCCAGGTTTCACTCATTTTCCTGCAGTCCTCTGTGGAGCGTGCTAACTCTGTAAATAAAGTATTGCACCATGTGTTGGAGATGGGGGAGGGGACGGGAAGCATCGGGAATCGTCATTATAGTAATAAATTTCTCTGCTTGGCCTAGCATGCACGCACCATTGCCTTCTGTCTTATCTTGTACTGTGTGTATTGTAAATTGACTGGTGTCTCGTTTATTTTTATTGAAGAAAGTTGCTGGGGTCCTGACAACTCTAGTGTGCAGTACTGTTGAAACGCTGAATATACCAAACTCGCATATAGTTCACACCATTATCCAACGAAACTGAACCGGAATTACTGAGTGGCTATAATGCACAATGCAAAACTCCATAAATGGTCAGTAAGGGGTTGTGGGACGGAAATATTCTGCACATCTGAGTTGAACTGACGAAAGCGGGAGATCCATTAGATGCATGTTCATTACATTTTCGTGTTTACCAGCCAAAAACAGCCCTCAGTCACGTTATTGTGGTGGTGATGGCTTCTTTCTCCAGACTCTCTTTAATAGATCCTCTACGTGCATGTTACAGATTCATGCTTTGTAAAACATGCTATATAGTTGCTATTTTATTATTACTTAATATTATATTTAAATTTCTATCGAGCATAAGTTCTTAAATTTTTATTCTTAGGTTGGAGCTACTTATGAAGTTCAGCTGCATTGAAAAGTGAATGGCAAAAGCATATTTTTATTCTGTAACTTAAGATTTGGATTGAAGTTATGTGCATATTGGAAAACGGCAGCATTTTCTACTGCTAACACATTTTAGACAATAAATCAGTTTTTGCATAGTGCTTTTGTGCATGTTTCATGTCACAAAGATGCTTTACAGAAACAATGAAACAATGTTTCCCAAGCCTGGACCCCAAGAAAGCACCCCTGTTGCAGCAGTGACGAAGAAGAACTCCCTAAACTGGGTGGAAGAAAGAGAGGGCCCGTCTTAAAGGAGAAACCATACCTCTGCTTGCCAAAGTTGGGAGCTGTACTAATCTCAGATAATGTCTAGTCAATAGTGGTCAACTATTCCTGCAGAAGCCTAAGGTTGTATCCACAAGAGCAGGGGTTAGAGGGGGGAACCTGGTCAATAACCTTTGGTGGTTGCGTGGTAAAGTTTGGGGTTGTCCTGTAGCTGGGATGTCTTGAATGATGAGAGAGAGAGAGAATGGTGGGTGATGGGGCACTGTTATTGTTTATAAATAGATGGGTAGTTAAGTAGTTTAAGTAATGAAGTAATGGAGTGGCTGCAGCCATGTTAATCTGTAACGTAGCATACAATGAGGGTGACTGCAGGAATATTTCAAGGGCAATAATCTGACAAACAGTTGTGGCTAGTGAACCTGCATTGTACACTGTTTCTGCAATGGATGCCTTGTTCCACAGGGGGGCAGCAGTGGTTTGTTAAGGCTCATGGGCCGTTTCTTTGGAGTGCTCTGACAGGAGTGACTTGGAACAGTCCGAGTCGCTTCTCATCTGCAATGTAAATGTCCTATCTCGTCCGTGACCATTGGCTGTTATCCACAAGATGTTTCGCCAGCAAAAAGAAGGATTTGACGGCTTCTGCTACGTGGGTCCGTGTAGCGGAGCTTCGGAGTGCCGTGCGGGGAGGGCAGTCTTTCAACATTTTGCAACTTGTAAAGTCATGACAGTGTGGTCAAATCTGGCTTTATTGCATGCAGTACGAAGCGGGCACGGTGATTTCCTTTCGGGAGACGAGGATGGCATGATGGGCACCTGTCACACGTCTCCCCACAGATGTGCACTGATGTGCAGATAAAGAGGCAGGGCTACGCAGGCAGTAGGCATGGTAGCGTGGAGGAAGCGGGAAGGGGCAAAGGAGGGTCCAGAAGTATGTGTGTGTGACAACACGCACCAGGAGGGATGTGCGGCCTGGAGCTCTTCCAAGGCGAACACTTTAATATTAATCATCCCGTCGCCAGTTGGAAGCGCTCCCTCTGATTCCTTGCCGGTAGGCAAAGCCTGTTGTGAAATATTAATCCTGTTATGGAGAAGAAGGGCAGCAGGGCTGACGTGGAGGAATGGGAGAGAATGTGCGGAACAGGAACGCGGTGCTCACGATGCCGCAGGGAGGGGGTACGACTGAACCATTCACACCGCTTGTATGACACAGCTATTCTGCTAAAATTCAACAGCCGGCATTGTTGAACACTTGTCTTCTGCCATCCACCGATGACTATAAAAAGCTGGCTTTCCAAGCAGTCTGTGCCCTTTTTCACCAACACTAAAGCAAGATGATGATCACCTAGTAAAAAAAGATTAGTTTTTTCTCCCAATAGGTGGAGGTGGTGCGACTTCGAGCCGTTGGCGATGGGACTTGCCTTCAGCTTTGATACACTCTTACATGTTGTGACATTTTATGAGCTGCGCAGGCAAGTTTACTGTCGTTGGGCTGGCGTGCTGCTGCTCAGAGAAAAACAATGTGTTTTTGTCATGACTAGTGTAGGCCTATACTGCACAAAATGCTACATTTCTACAATTGATCTTGCTGTAATAAGTTTTCCCACTGTAGATCAGCATTACTTCAGCAGCTAGACAGCTACTGATATGACACTGTTAGACTATTCGCGTTGCTTTATCGCGCAGCCAGAACGTTGTTTGTCGTGGAACTTGAACTCTCCTAACACTGGGTCAATGCGCAACATTCCACCTGGGTGGAACCGATCATAATGGCTGAATTGTGGTATCGGCAGAGAGCCTCTCAGCAGAGAGGGAGGAGAGCCCCTTAATTTGAACCCACAGGGTGGTTCTGACAAGCCCTTTGGTGCTTCAGTGAATTTAGATTAGCCCATTCCTGAGCGAGGGCGTTTTAGCATGCCTGCTCTTAAGAGTCCCCGTGTCTCCCTCCTTGCTCATTAGCCCGCTGATAGTGGGTGAAAGAAATAGCGGTGCTGAATGGAGCATGCTGTCAACTGCTTGGCGACATTTCTTTTTATTTCACAAGACTTCATTTTAATTTTCATATTTAAATCAAGTGTGCTGCATGATGGGTCCTTCATAATCCATAAAGCGTGTATAGGCAGTGCTTTTATAGACAGACTTCTCTGTCCTTCCATGTTTGTGGCGTTTCATTCCTGGCGTCTAAGTTTCACTTTCATAATTCCGTTTCCCAGCATGACTTGACAACGCGGGGCCCAACCAGGGCCAATCCTTGTGGGATTCTTCCTCTCGGGAAGTCTTCACCACGGGCGTTTTCTCTGGTTTCTTGGCCACACACAGGAAGACGTGGATCCCATATTGACCCAGCACTGGCATGCCTGGTCTGGCTCTGTCTGCCGATACACACCGGTGATGATACTGGTGCTTGGGGTACAGTGCTACAGAGGCTGAGGGTTTGTGTCAGAGGTAACTGCGGTATTGATAGCTCTGCAGGAGGGAGATGGGGTGAGGGCTTTGAGAGTGTCCGCATGGTGCTTCAAAAGTGCCAACGCGTCACAGATCAAGAAAAGGAACACAAAGTGTGAGGCAGTTTGTAAGAGACTATTTTTTTATTTCGTACCCAAGCACAGGAGGAAGCTAAATGGCCTCTGCACAAGGTGGGACTCAATTAGTCACAGCCATGTGTGAAATTAACTTTTTTGCCTTAATATTTCCTTGCACTGCGGTATGCCAACAAATAGCACTAAATTTGATGAGTGAGTTATGAATAATGCTAAAATACAGCACAATGCATGAAAGACGTGGGGCTCAGGCTGGTCCCTCGTTTTTTCCACATGACCATCTAAGGAAAACTTTATCTCGGGGGCAGCATGGTGCATTGCTTCTCACTGCTCTGAGCAAGAAAAATTAGAAGAAGAAAAAATGACCCTGCTTTTTGTTAATATCGGGGAGGAAAAGTAGAGAATGTTGTTAAGATAACGGGTCTGTACTGAGCTCCGCTCCTCAGTGTGTTACATGGGTTTGTTCTGATCGGCGAATTGCACATGCCCCGATGGAGCCAGCATGTGTGGGCAGATGTAGAAGCATGCTTGGAAAACAGTTTTACTTCAGCTCTCCCTGGACTACAGGCAGGCGTAAGCGCATGCAGCCCAGTCCTTTTTGGAGCCTTCTAGGACTCAGTGTGTGCAGGGGGGACTTAATCTGGTCTGGATCAATGAGGATGGATGGGATTAGAAGGGGAACTACGTGCTGAGGGGCTGATGACTAAGGTCAGTGTAAGCACCATGGGACCCTAATGTTCAGTGTTGTGATGCAAACACATGAAGTCTTACAGAAAGCTTCTCCTTGACCTTTGGACCCTGCCTAGGCACCATTTTCAACTTTTAAACTCGGCACTAGCCTGGCACAGGCCCTTATTTTCTCCTTTACACACGGCACTAGCCTGGGACAGGCCCTTATTTTCCCCTTTACACACGACGCTTGCCTGGCACAGGCCCTTATTTTCCCCTTTACACTCGGCACTAGCCTGGCACTGGCCCTTATTTTCCCCTTTAAACTCGCCAGTAGCCTGGCACAGGCCCTTATTTTCCCCTTTACACACGGCACTAGCCTGGCACTGGCCCTTATTTTCCCCTTTAAACTCGCCAGTAGCCTGGCACTGGCTCTTATTTTCTCCTTTACACACGACGCTTGCCTGGCACAGGCCCTTATTTTCCCCTTTAAACACGGCACTAGCCTGGCACAGGCCCTTATTTTCCCCTTTAAACTCGGCACTAGCCTGGCACTGGCCCTTTCTTTCCCCTTTACACACGGCACTAGGTTGGCACAGGCCCTTGTTTTCCCCTTTACACTCGGCACTAGCCTGGCACAGGCCCTTATTTTCTCCTTTACACACGGCACTAGCCTGGCACTGGCCCTTATTTTCCCCTTTAAACTCGCCAGTAGCCTGGCACTGGCTCTTATTTTCTCCTTTACACACGACGCTTGCCTGGCACAGGCCCTTATTTTCCCCTTTACACTTGGCACTAGCCTGGCACTGGCCCTTATTTTCCCCTTTAAACACGGCACTAGCCTGGCACAGGCCCTTATTTTCCCCTTTAAACTCGGCACTAGCCTGGCACTGGCCCTTTCTTTCCCCTTTACACACGGCACTAGGTTGGCACAGGCCCTTGTTTTCCCCTTTACACTCGGCACTAGCCTGGCACAGGCCCTTATTTTCTCCTTTACACACGGCACTTGCCTGGCACTGGCCCTTATTTCCAGTCTGGGAGTGACTGCTCGTAATTCCCACTCGATCCAACCCCCCCCCGAAAGGTAATTTCACTGAAGGCTGAAGTTATGCTAGGATGTTCAATGTAAAGGGCTCCAGGTTTGTGAATTTGTATTTCTGCCAGTTCTCAGTCCGCTTTATTAAATATATTTCAGTTTGATAGTTTATGGCCCATTCGGGGGGGCACTCTAACATTCAATGTGCTGTCCGTGTAGCCAGACGGGAGGTAGTGGGCAGCCGTTCCAAGGTTGTATTTTTTGGTCTTTTCCTCTATTCTATGAAGCAATTAATTTTGTGGGCTGGGAGCAGATTGGATCTCATTTTCCGTCTGGTGGCCTGTGGAAGAAAATGATTTTGGCACATTTCAAGCTTAACTTCTCGGTATGTCTCACCTTGGATATAAGTTTAATTTCTGCTTGCTTAAAAGCGCTGGCAATTTTCACTTTGTGAGATATTTGCCTTCCTTGCAGAGGGGTTATCTACATGCTGTAATATGAAAAATCATGATTTGATTCTTAATCGAGGTAGTGTGTTTTGACCCGTCTGTCTACCCTATATTGGATTTTTTACATACAGTTAGTACTCTGAGATGCCACTGAGATTTATTGTGAGCAGAATTTAATATTGTTGTAAAGTCACAATAATGATTGGCTACAGAACTGTGTACAATACCAAAGGTGAAACTCCTATGAACTAGCACTGTGTCCCGAACCTCAAATAAGCTATCAAGCTCTCCCAATAGGTAATAGGATAATGTCCCCTGTGCCTAGTCTCATTACATCTTTTTACTCCTGCAGGGGGCAGTAGAGGGACGAATGAATAAAATATAATGTTTTGTATTGTGCGCGCAGGTCTTCGGACCCTTCCCTTTCCCGTGCAAGCTGGGTCAGGTAGGACTGAAAGTAGAGTGTGACAGTATCACTGTACTATCATTGTTTCAGCTACTAAAAAGCCACCCGAATAACGCTGACTGACACACTGGCTCAGACATTACATTACTACCATCGACTATCCATGGCGACTGGAAGATCCCCTCCCCCCCTCCCATCTGCACTCAACACAGAGTGCTTTTCAAAATGAGTGACCGAAGCAGTGTGCTGCTCGCTCTGCGGTGCACCCCGACACACTCCGCTTACCATAAGCAGCCCCCCCGGCTCTGGGCACTCAGCGTGGAGAGCGAGGCCCTATTCGGCTGCCAGGTTTGCACCAGCGGTTACCTGTATGTGCTGCGTTGCTCCCTTCCTGAGCAGCTGGTACTAAAACCCCACTGGCTTCCCCTAAGGGCGCTTAAATTAACCAGGGAAGAATGAAAACGAAGTACCAACGATATAACATCTTTCCCATTCTACGTGGCATCTTTATATTATATTGCTGTATATTGCGCACACACACACTCAAATTCTTGTCAAATGTAATTTTGCTCAAGGGTCTCTCAAAACAGAGGAACAATGATTAAATTGCCTTCAAACCAAAAGCATGGAAACTGTTCTGCATTGTCACATAAAATATTGTGAAGTAACGCTGTTCCTGTTTAATTTCTTACATTTCTGAAGTCAGCCATCTGACAACATTGCCTAATTGGCCGGGTGGCACAAACATGCTTGTATTAGCGTTAGGGGGGAAAATGTTCCACCACTCGCCCCCCAGCAAAGAACAAGGGGCAGTTTACATTCATATCTGCAAAGCCACACGTGTGGCACAATATGAAGGCCTATCACAATGTCTCACTGTGTGCCGTGTGTTAGTCACCTCGAAGTTCTCGTCGACTCTGGGGGGTTGGAGAAAACGAGCGCTTATCCTTTCAGCTGCGACAGACCTCGCACCTGCCCTCAATCACTGGCACAGTGGGAGTAAGACTGTTGCTCTGAGACGGTAAAAATTAAACCCAAATTATGTTCCCTCTTTTGTGGCAAACAAACTAATTATAATTCAGCGTTCATTATGTAAACAAAGGAGTTATATAATAGCAAATACTTCTGAACAAAACCCAGAATTCGCTCTAATTACAGGGAGGGGAATTACAGCAGAAGTCTGCATTAGTCATTGCCAGCGTCCTAGCACCTCTTCTGTTCAGCCTGCCCCTGTTCACCTGTGGAGCGCAATGTTTACATAAATAATACCGTGGAGCTCAATTTGGACTCCACCTTCACCAGAGGATAATGAGGTCTACGATGGAGTGTGGCTTTACCTGAGGCTGATGAGAGGTCAGTTCTGGATATTAGGAAGCTCTGGGAGTTGGCCTCCACCTTTACCTGAGGCTGATGAGAGGTCAGTTCTGGATATTAGGAAGCTCTGGGAGTTGGGCTCCACCTTTACCTGAAGCTGATGAGAGGTCAGTTCTGGATATTAGGAAGCTCTGGGTGTTGGGCTCTACCTTTACCCGAGGCTGATGAGAGGTCAGTTCTGGATATCAGGAAGCTCTGGGATTTGGGCTCCACCTTTACCTGAGGCTGATGAGAGGATAGCAGGAAGCACACTGAAGCGCTTTCGGGAGAGGAGGCGTGGACTTTAACATAAAGAATTTGGGAATGCGGTCATGCATTTCTCACACACACACACACACACACACACACACACACACACACACACACACACACACACACACACACACACACAC
>JAOVYW010000032.1:1728820-1740534 GCA_025775045.1 Hiodon tergisus
CCCCCCCCCCCAGGGGGAGTCTGCGGAAACCCAAAGCCCGCCGATGATTAAATAATTTTTGATGCTTTTAGAGAAAACAGTCGATGCCTTTCATTTGACTTAAGTGTTTTTCTTAAATTGCGAGAGGGACAGAGAGAGAGAGAGCGAGCGAGCGAGCGAGCGAGAGAGAGAGAGAGAGATAGAGAGAAAGAGAGAGAGAGGAAAAGAGAAAAAAAATCAATTCCACACCTGCACTGCAGATGAAGCGTAGGAACATTGTCTGAATGACACTTCACAGTTAGCTGCCCAAGTTCTGCTCTATTATAACGTGCAGAGCGACAATGACCCCAGAGCTCACTGCGATCGGAATAGAGAGCCGTCCTTTGCCTGGCGGTACTCAGTGGCGCGCGGGTCGCTCGGAGGTCTACGCCGTCTTTAATGAGCCGGCTGGCGTTGGGGTAGGGGTTTCATTGATAAAGCCATTCACGGCCCCGCTCCTCATTGGGTCGCGTTGCATGTAATAAATCTGCCACTTCTCTGATGGTATATTAGCACAGAGCCTGTTAAAGCTTCACGGTGCCTCAGAAATGGATTTGACGGCAGCTGCTGGCCTTTGTGTAGCGTCAGTGTCTCGGGTCTGTGAAGCAACAGTTACGCCGGGGAAATTAATGTGACTAATGCCTAATTAGGGGGATTATTTTACACTAAAAGCAGCTAGCTTATGCACGGGTGGCCTCCGCTGCGGGCTGCCGGCGCGGCACGGCACATAACGCACAGAGAAGTGGGGTCACAGGTCCATTCCCCCACCATGTGCTTGTGTGGTTTTCGACAGAAGTACCGCAGGCAGCACAGAGCATCGCAACCACCGCCTATCTCAGCCCGACCTCTCGTTTGACACTCGCGTCCCGGTGGAAAATTAAACCACCAAACCATCAGGCAGGAGGGTGATAAGATCAGCTGTGCGAGAGCGTTGCCATTACCAACGGGAGGCGTGTTTTATTGTGTACCTTTAAGTGTGGCCGATTGGCTGCTGCACATATCATTTTCATTGGTGTACCTCACTGGTATTAGGATCATGCTACACTCCTAACATACCAGTTTACATGTCCTTTGTGAGGGAACAGCGCTAACGGTAAACACTGCTCTTAATTTTTAGGATAAAGTTTAAATAAAATGTACAGATATAAGTATAGTCAATTAATCGGGCGTTTTATGAAGCTTGTCAAAGTTTCAGGAAATTTGGAAAATAGATTTAATCACAGTCCCCACAGTTAACCAGGACAAACCATTTTTTCCCATAATCCCACCTCCAAAAACAATGTTCAATGTAATGCTAAACTTACACCATTAAATCAGCACAGACATACCTCCAAAAATTTTTTTTTTACATTTCGTAGTAATTCACTAGGATACATGTTAACTATCAGGCAGTGTAGAATTAGTTTGGATCCGGATTACCATTTAATCGAAAAGACGTATCAAGAGTACCTCCGTTAGAACGAAGAAATGTGCAATGAAATGGGGTTGGCAAAACTGGTACAAGGTGATCAAATAATTTGAAAAATGAAAAGATAAAATCAAGGGGTGCTAAAGAGTCGCCCCACGTGGACGAGAATTTAGGTCACAGGAAGAGGGATCACGTGCAGATCTGTTTGCTTCCCTCTCGGATAAGACAAAGTGAACACAGCTCTGGGACTTCCATGGAAGAGAGAAACGCAAGGGCGTCGTGTCTAGGTTTGGGTTTAAGACGGAGCTGGCGGGCAGAATGAGGACCTGGGCCCCACACAAGAACAGAAACCTCTCCAGAGGACAACGCTAAATTGGAAATTTCCTTTAAATAGGATAAACTGAAGCAGGGTGGATTGGACGAGAAGAGGGCTCCGAGCGGCTAAATACATCGACCAGGAAATAAAGTGTTTTGATATTGAAAGTTTAATTAAGTTCATCCTATCCTGAGATCCTGAGACAGTCCTATTTTTTTCCCCCGCATGCATTAAGTCGCATGCTCTGATCACAATGCAGAAGGTATTATCCCGGAATATTCTGGGGATAGCGTTAAGTCAGGTCCCCTTCAAAGGGACAAAAAAAACTGTAGAGTACAGAGAAACTATACTAAACTAAACAAGATTCAAATTTATGTCACCATAGTCAATAATTCATTCAATGTTCTCCAAATATCTCAGGATAACATTATTTGTAATGTAAAGTAAGTTTTCCCCATTATGAAAAATGCACTCGCCCTTTATCCCCCTCTCTCTGGCACAATTTTAGAGTTTTCAACAGTAATCACAAACCTCATATTTTATACATTTACGGTCCTCGTCTTGAGCTTTAAATTATGTTATTTCTGAAGTAAGGCAATGTTTAAAAGCTGTCGAAATTCGATTTTGGCCAAAATCCGTGCACTCCTGTACCACACAGTCTTAAATTTCTGGTGAATCAGAAAGTATGACAAGAGAGCCAGCTGTTTAAAGAGAGAAGCAGCGTTTAGGGATTCTAAAAGCAGAATTCACTACATTTCCAGCAAGCCTAAAGTGGCGGCGACCAGCAGGCGTGCTATGTTGCCAGGGGCCAGAGCTGACCTGAATGGCTTGCGCACACACACGCGCAAATACGCACACGCAAACAGAAACATAACACTCAAACACACACGCGCACAAACACAAGCACAGGCATGCAACAGAAAGGTCGCTCAATGACTCCCCAGGCTGGGAATTAAGATTGCCTAGCCCTCCCCACTCTCTCCATTACACTGCTCTCGTTTCCAATCTCGCCCCTGGGGCCATTGTCTGCGTTACACACATTAAAAGCTTTCACTCCTAAAGAGGCGCGAGGGCTATTAGGCCGACAGCCCACGACAGACATGGTGGCACCTCCCGTATCAGTCGTGCTTCTGTCTGGCTCAGTTTGGCCGCCTCCCCCCTCTAAGTTCAATCCTGGCAGTTTGCTTACAGGCTGAAAGTCAAATGAAGAAGACAGGAAGGAACTGAACGAGAGGTAGACCCCAGCACTCTGTGATCGGTTTTTCCCCACAAGTTGGAACAAAGGCTGGTTTACACGCAGGCTGTCTTAGCAGAGACATATGCCAGCATCACAAGAATCACAAGCTGGGTTGTGTGCATTTTGACCTGAGTCCGTCACTACTTCTCTAAAGGAACTGGATTGCTACAACACTTTTACTAGCACAGAAATAGGACAAGCTCAAGCACAAAACTCCAGTCTGAACTGGTCCCTGTGAATATCTATGTAAAGTGAATGTAAAGAAAATAATCAAAAAGAAGACATTTAACGAGAAGTTCAGCTAATGGGTCGACTCCCTGGTTGCATTTCCCTAATAAAGCACCAGCCCACATCTCCGGCTCCAGTCTGGTTCGGAGGATAGAGGAATTGTGAGACCACACATATATACTGTGTATAACCGTGCGCGTACGTTTGTGTATACATATACATCGACAGTGCAGGTGAGCGATAACCGGGGGGAGGGGGGAACGTCGACTGACAGTGAGTGATTGCTTTGAGCGGACTCACAAAGCGAGGGGGAGATTCTGCAAAGATTATAATCGAGGTGTCAGAAGAAAAGAAACACGTAGCCTAGTGCGGGCAGGAAGGTGGAACATCTGGAGCGTGTGTTAGGGGGAACATCTCCCCTAAACAAGAGATTGCGGCTGGCCCGGCATTTTGGCTTCTCGGCGGGAGGCTTGTCTGGAGTGCGCCTCGACACGTTCAGTCTGAATGCATCCGCGGCCCACGCGCCGCGCCGGACCCGCGGGCCCCAGCGGGGAGCACGGCACTCACCCGAAGCCTGCGCCCGTACACGGTCACCTGCCCGCGGGCATGCTCCTTGCGTTGGCGCCACTCCACCAGGTTGAGGCCGTTGTCGATGGGCAGGGTGACGTTGCGCTTGCTGACCGTGGGGCTGACGGTGCCGGCCAGCAGGTGGGGCTCTGTGTGCAGGGACA
Organism: Hiodon tergisus; assembly: GCA_025775045.1. NCBI lineage: Eukaryota > Metazoa > Chordata > Actinopteri > Hiodontiformes > Hiodontidae > Hiodon > Hiodon tergisus. Next base: position 1,732,759 of record JAOVYW010000032.1, read on the forward strand.
CCTCCATGCCATTGGCCAGCACCAGCCGCAGGGACCCATCCAGGCCCACGTAGTAGCTGTTCCGCACTTGATCTGGAACAGGAATCGGAACAGAAGTCAAATCAAAGCATTAAGGACAAACGAAGAAAGAACTACCGTGCAAAATAAAATAAAAAAGAATATATTTACAGCCAGAATGAAGTTGCATTCATTTAAATTCAAAGGATCCAGTAATTTAATTTAAATGAACATAATCTGCTATAAAAGCCAGGAATAAAGTTGATCCAGGAAACTTGGCAGTAATGGTTCGTTAGAAAACTGTCGCACTGGTCTGTCCACCCACCCAGACACTTCCTAGCACCACTTAACGGCAGCTTCTGCTCCAAGTCACAAAGCACAATTAAACCAGTCTGCATTCCACGCCTCTGCGTTAGCAGGGCCAAAGCAATCGAGCTTCACTGGGAACGGACCGAGGGAGGGGGGATGGGGCGGGGTCTGGAGGGTCAACGTCTGCCCGTCAGCCCACCACTGTCTCCCAGTAAGACACACCGAGTGCAGCAGGTAGACAGGAGTGAGTAATGCTCTCTTTACGCGCCACTTTAAAACCCATCCAGGGTGAGCCTTACGTGCTCCTGCCAGAACACCAGGGTGGCCCTTGATGAATACCTAGCTCATTAAGGACCGTAGTAAATTAATGGGTTGCCAAAGAGGAGCATAATTAAATGATTCTGGGCGCTTTTCTCAAACATGCAATGCGTTTATATACAATTTATGTTATACATGCATTCAGTGCACCTGCAGTCATGTAACGGGTCAATCATTCTCCATTTCCACGATGAACTAAAATGTTTTGTTGAACTTTGATGTTAAGTTTTATCACCAGTAACAAAATGTTCAGCAAAACTCCAGCAAATATCACACTTCCCAGTGGGATTTGTTTAGAGAAACAATGGAAGGATAAAGGAGGATAAATCTGACCACCTTCTACAAGACCATCGGCCAGCACTAATGAGGTCAGGAGAATACCGAACACCAGGCAGAGGCATTTGTTGTTACAGGTCCTGTTTAAAGAGCCTCGAGCGAGACACTTGCGCCACACTCTGATGCCGGACGCGGCGCCACTCTGAGAAACCAGAGACGGTCCACAATCTCTCCCTTCCTTTGTTTTGTCTCCGTGTTCCGCTGCGCCCCATCCAAGCAAGGGGCTTCACCTGACACACCCTGGAAAATACCCAGCTGTGCGCAGAATGGGAAAAGCGTAAATCTGCAAGCTGGGCGTCTGCAAAGGCGCAACACGACAGGCGATGTAAGCCGGGGCAAAGTGGATGCGCCCCGTGGCATGCTGGGAGATTTCCGAAAGGTCGGCGACACCGCAGTGCGATATCCGCGCCGTGGTGCTTGTGACCATCCTGCCTCCCGACCCCCAGCCGCCCTCTGGCTGGCCAAAAGCCCGGCTTTCTGATCAATACGGAGAGGCCGGCGAACAGCGAAGCGCCTTTTTTAGTTTTCTCTGCCCACCAGAAAGCAGAAGACGAGTTTACAGCAACCCCACCGGTAATTAATATCATAGCTGGTCGGATGGCGGTCATACAACGGCCGAAAAATCTCAATTCGCACCATGACCTAAGGACCCCAATCACGTAGGGACCCACGCCATCCATCAAGTTCACGCAGGTTTAGATTTTCTAAGCATCGACTCCCTCGCAGATGGATGAAAAAAATCAATATCCATTTCAAAAAGCACCTATTCTCCGCTGTGAAGTTTGATATTTCTCGGATCTGTGTTTTTTAGTGAGAAGAACACCTCGTTTCAAGTTAGAACGGCAAATTCACTTCGTCTGATCAGCACCATCCGTGTGCCTGACACCAACCCACCCCCATCCCCCCACCTACCTTGCACCAGGGTGTAGAAGGTGCCGGCGGCTGACAGGTTGGTGGTGATGGTGATGTCCTCCTTCCTGGAGGCCTCTGTCTGGGCCTTCACCGAGTTGTCAGGGTCCGTACGGTAGCTGCTGACCTGCCCCGTGGGGTAGGTGATGTTGGTCAGCCGGCCATAGGCGTCGTACCTGGGGAGGACAGAGTGAGTGGCGGCTGAGCGGACGCAGGCCGGCGGTGCTGGGGAGGTGGGAGGGGGGCTCAAGTTTCTTCAGTTAAATATCCAGAGTAGCTAAATTAGGGACGCCCTATTAAATCGGCTTGTGCCAATGAAGACCTGGTCGTATAAACGGGTTGGCCCTAAAGACAAACTGAAGGTGGCTAAACGGATAACTAACTAACGCCACTTAACGAGACAGAGGAGATCAGTCTTCTTCTATCAAAATGTATGTGCGGGCAACGATGCGGGATGGCCTACACTCAGGATTACTCAGCTAGGGGGTTAGCCCAGCTGTATAAATCAATCGCTGGTGCGTGTAGAATAATAAACAGTAATGAGCACCTGATCACTAAAAACATTAAAAAATGAGAGCATAATGAAAGTAACAAACAGACTGAATTTAAGTTAAACTAATTAATTACATTTTCCACCGCACAATAATGTCAAGCACACAAAAGAGGGTACATATTCTATGTAGGTCCACTTCCTCTAAATAATTGACTTGAACTCCCTCAGGCTGAAAAATACACTGTAGAATATTTACTGTCACCCAGCACATAGGACGGAAGGCATACAGGATAGCTGCAGCACAAAGCAAGCACAGATCAACATACGAAACCGCTAGGAAAATTACATATGCAATAGGTAACAACAGACAATGCACGCATTTATCATCATAACCCTGGGTCACCTCTGCCAATTTCACGTGAGCCTTAAGTGCGCGTGGGGCAGGGCACTCGGCTTTCTCCACGATCAGGTCAACCTCAGATGTAGCAATGACGATTTCACGGGGCCGATGCGATCTCCGGCTGACACGATAAAGGAATTTGTCACGCCGTTTCACCTAGGGAAAGTGAAGCGCTGAGCGGGCGGGGGGCTGCTTCTGCTCCCTGGCCTAGCCACTTCCGCCCGTCGGAATGATTCGCTTTTCTGATCGGAGCAATCACTCAGGTTGCCACGTTTACTCCAGAGAAAAATGCAGTTGCTGAGGCACCTGCAGAAAGGAACTCCCAGCCAGGACAGAGAGTACCTCCCTCCTCCAAATGAAAAGCACCTCTGCTGGGAGAGAGTAGACTCAGACGGTCCAGAAAGACCCCCCGATCTTTCCGTTGCGGCGGTTCATAATGCCCTCACTGAAAACACCATGCTTATTTTGTGTCCCATTTATAAACCAGCAGGGTTTTCCACTGCAACTATCTGAGATGATGAAAAACTTCTTACAAGGTCTTTTCACAGCAACAAACCTCATATAATGTGCGAATAACAGCTGAATTACACGCTGATTACCCTTTAACCCTGACCTTCTACAGGGAGAGCAGCAGGCAGTTTCAAATAGAACTCTCCGTCCAACAAATATCCTTTTGTCCAAAAAGAAACATCGAGGTTATTAACCAGATACGTGGCCAAAAGGATTGTAGATACTAAGCCGTACGTAGCTTGTTTTCTATTTTCCTTCAGAGTGGACATAGAGCTATTGCGCGGTCACCGGCCTGGCGGGTTTGGCAGTCACAAGGAGGACCAGCAGCGAGTTAATTTTCCATTCTGGTCTCCTCCTGCCCTCCGACCCTCAAGTCCGCCAGTCAATTAAGAGAGCCCTTCTACCTCCTCTGGCTTCACTGCTGGCCGGCCATGTCTGCAGCCAGGCCCTGCTGGGCTCGTCCTCTCAATTCATTCGCCAGAACCGAGGGCCCGGCGGGCCACGGTGCAGTCGGAATGGAATCTCCAGGATTCCCCTACGAGCCCATCTGAATCGCGACGTGCCGCTTTTGGCTGCTCTCTGCACTCTACACGGAGAACCAGTATCCCCCCGCGAGTCTTCCGCTGCTATCAACAAAGGTCAGCCGAGTAACAACCAACAGGCGAAATTAAGTTGTATACTGCGGAGGGGGGCTGGTCTTTGTCATGGCCGACCGTGAAACCCACGTCTTTGTTATTCGATGCAGGTCCTTCAGTTTGGTCCAGTGAAATTACTAAATTAAATTCTGCCTATAAGCTAAATGACCAGTGCAAGACCTAATTAATTTCAGGATGAGAGTATGATGAAAACATCTGTCGGACCGGGAAGAACCCTACGAAACACTTTTAAACGATTTATTACGTGGAGATTAATGACAGGGCCCGATCAGTTCCAAAGCGGGGCAATCACATGGTTGACCCCCGGGTGGCAGTGTGACCTCCTAAGCTAATTAAGCAAAAACAAAACAATTGAAACAGTACTGAGGTTGGGTTGAACATTAAAGATGCAGCTCTGCCTTCAGGGCAAGATGAGCGCCGTTCAAACTCAAACGCCACAGGACATCGCCATAGGACGTCCGACAGATTCTGATGTTGATAATCATAATCAATTAATGAGTTGGTTTTTAAATTAGCACAACGCTCTTCAGAATTCTGGGGGCTTAATAGGTTTCACAAAGCTAATTAGACCTAATTCATTAAAAACACGAAAACTGCTATCTTGTACTTACAAGTATGGCACATTTGTGGAAACAGGGAGATGATAAGTGGCTTCTCCAAAGCCTTAACGCATTCAATAAAAAATACCAGGAAAGGGAGTTCTGTTCAAAAACAGAGCAAGAACTATATATATATATTGTTAGTCAGCAAGGTTCCTTCAGAGATAAACTTGACAGACACACTTTAGACTATATGTCTGCAAGCAAAGCCAGGCTGAATGGCCAGTAGTCATAATCTAACTTTGTGTTCTTACATCGTCAAAAGCAGCAGCACTAATCACTCTGATAGCAGGTTAGACTCGTACCCACTTACAGTAGCGACACTCTGTCCTGTCAACTCAATGCTTCAATTTAGCTTCATGAAAAAGCCACAATTTATAACCCCCCCCAGCATGGTTTCTCATTTAATATTCACAGACTCAGGAAGGTGACAGATACCGTTTCTTTTCGACTAGAGAGACATTTGTCATGCCCAGAAATAGAACAAAACTTGAACAAATGTGTGTGGAAGGCTCAAGGTTTATGCGTTTGTTTTCCGCCGGCCTCCGGGTACTGCTACATCACAACTATTTCCTAGCTTTTTAAACATTCCTCATCCCTTTAAAATGAAAAACAAACCAATCTGTCTGGCGCCCGTACTTACTCATAGAATGTTGTCCACGCGTTCTCGTCGCTCTTGGTTGCAAGAAGACCAGAACTCCCATGGTAGGTCATGGAGCCCAGTTCTGGTCCCTGGGCCACCACGGTCTTGAGGGCATTGTTGGTTCCGATGGTCACCCAGAAGGTCTGCCCGTTGGGGACCTGGATCCACAGGGGCATGCCGGTGGCGTCCCTCCGGACACTCAGCACGTTGCCGTTCTTGTCCGAGATGGTGCTGACGTCGCCCTCCCCGCCATAGGTAAAGTTGTACAGGTAGTCGCCGGTGGTCAGACTCTGGGTGTGCACGTGGCTTCCGTTGACGTTGAACAAGTAGAGCTCGTCGTCGATGGGCGACGGCACCTCGTAGAGGTTGAGCGGGCCCAGGTGGGGGCCGTTGCGGCGGACGTGGCGCACGCGGACGTTGCCCAGGTCGGCGATGAACAGCTCCCCGTCCGGAGAAACGGCCAGCGAGGCGGGCAGGTGCAAGCGGGCATCCTTGGCGTACCCGTCGTCGCCCGAATAGCAGTCGCAGTTGGCGTCGCTCTTGCAGTCGCAGCCGCTGGGCGCCCCCGCCACCAGCGAGATCTCGCCGCTGGTGGACACCTGCCTCACGCGGTTGATTCTCTTCTCGTCCGACTCGGCGATGTACAGAACGCCGCTGTGGGACACGGCCAGGGCGGTGGCTGACTCCAGGGTGGCGTGGACAGCTACCCGGCCCAGCAGGAAGTGGTCCATGCCAGGCACCTGGCAGTGCATGGGACGGCCTGCCACGATGCGCACCTGGTGGTTCTCGGATATCTGGAGCACCACGTTGTTGTCCAGGACGTACAGCGAGTTGTCCATGGGACTGACGGCGAGGTCCGTGGGCCACTCCAGGCGCACCTGAGAGGAACACGTCACACCACTGTTACCGCCCCGGCTTTTAAATAACTAGCTGGAAAGTCCACACACCGGATCATTTATTCACAAGTTGTGGTAAAAGTAACAATGATCCTACACACTGTGTCTTGCAAAGTCAATCAGTTCCACTGAAAAATTGATTTAACAAATTTACAGCCATGCTCTTTACATCAACGTCCACTAAAGATTACAGCAGTAAGTGTAGTGGCACCATATTCATTGGCAGCAGTTCCCAAGAATAGACATTGCTGTTGTACACTAGAGCGATATTTTCAGGCAGAATTGCTCTGGGAAATATCCGTCCATATAAACGGGCAAAGTGTAAAACTATTACGCAAGTCCCTCTGGGCAACAGGGCCTGCGAAGAGATTAAACAAATAAATAAATGATGGCGAATGAACAAGGTCACCGAAAGGTTGGAAATGCTGCTGTTAGAAGGGTTACTTTTTAAAGAGAAAACCGGGCGTAAGCGATTTTGTTTCTCTGACTTTGGCAGAGGGAGAAGCATGGCTATCGAACGACCGGAGCGACTGATAAAGGAGTAATTAACAGCCGTCTGCATCATTGTTAAGCACAGACTCTTCGCGAATGAGCTCGCCGATGCGAAGAGATAACCGTAGAATTAGAGAAAGGGGAAAACCAAGTGGAATGATCAGATGAACCCAATGATGCCATTGATCATATGCAATTCTTTTGCCTAAAAATTTATAGTTTTTATTTCCATCCAATGGGACTGTGTGTGTGTATATAAATATATATATATATATATATATAGAGAGAGAGAGAGAGAGAGCACTTGTTATTTATTTCTTAATGGAAAAAGATGGCTGAATAAGTTCTTAAAGAGAAAATGGAGAATCATTATCAAGCAAAAGTACTACCTGTTCCAAGCCTCCCACATTATAACGCATTGTTCTGCAAATAATGCACCTGGCTTTTAACAGCCATCAATTATTGTCTGTGAAACACGCTGCAGGCTATCTTACACACCCCGGGGCCATTAGAGCCCCCACCCACCGCGAGCAGCCAGTAACAAGCCCGCTTTGGACCGTGCTGCCAGAGAAACGGCGAAAGGCCTGGTGAATGAAGTCGACCGTAATTTCATGGAAGAGCATGATAATTAATAAAAATGAGTGCAGATGCATCAGCCTAAATATGTTCGCATTCTCATGAGCGAAAAACATCCGCTTTATTGGACATGCAGGAGTTGGAGGTCTGTCAGCGGGATAATGTTACCATACAATTAAACCAGTAAAGCAAGCAAGGAGGCGTTCACTTTCTCCTTCTGAAATACGGCCTCGCATGAACATCCCCAGTCGCTCCAAAGAACCACAAAATACAAGCACAAACTGCTGCAGAACGTCACTTGAATGTTCCAATAACACAGAGTATATGTTGTTGTTTTAAAAAGAGCAATGGTGAAGCAGATAAAATTCAGCTGGAGCAGTGTGAATTACTGTTCATTTTACTCGTACACTTTTGTCAGAAGCAGTGTGAGGTTCTGTTCCTTTTACTTGTACACTTTTGTCAGAAGCAGTGTGAGGTTCTGTTCATTTTACTCGTACACTTTGGTCAGAAGCAGTGTGAGGTTCTGTTCATTTTACTCGTACACTTTTGTCAGAAGCAGTGTGAGGTTCTGTTCATTTTACTCGTACACTTTTGTCAGAAGCAGTGTGAGGTTCTGTTCATTTTACTCGTACACTTTTGTCA
>JAOVYW010000032.1:1749189-1779707 GCA_025775045.1 Hiodon tergisus
CAGTGCACTGTTGGCTATCCCTCCAGCCTTCCACCTGCAGTGCACTGTTGGCTATCCTTCCAACCTTCCACCTGCAGCAGGCCGTATTAAGTTATTTGGAGGCCCAGGGCTACTGACATTTCCCCCCCAATAATACCTTACAATCAGCTGATAGTCCCGCGCTCTGCCCTCCTGCACATTCTCATACAATACCAACACAGTCATGTCATTCGAATAGGCATCGTACAGCGTTACCACTCACGTCACAGTATATATGGCATGCAAACTAGCGTGGTAGTCGGCACTGCCACTAGCTCTCATAACCGACCGCATCAAATCAACACTACTTGTAGTCGACAGGACCACGTTATCAGGCAGCGCAGCATGATGTGACATCAGAGAAAAACATAGAGTAGTCGGCGCTACACTAATCGTGTGGCCTACGGTAGGCAAGGTTTGGCGCTACTCTCAAGCCTCCTTAAAATTAAAAAGTATAAAAACGCATTTGACTTACCATTGCTAGATTTTATGCTTTCTTGCCTTCAAACTTGAGAATTCCATAATAATGTCAGAAGTCCATTTGGCGAAGAAGGTCATGTTCAATCGACATGAGACTTAAATGAGTCTCTGTTGAGTGGACCTAAGCCGGTGCTTAGTGCTTAATGCTGATGAACGTGTCCCCTCTTGAAATAGACGACAAACGAAACAAATCACATTGCAGTTGGAGGGTAAGTAAAGAAGCCACTTTCGTGCCACGCACTCCCCGTTTTTGAGGGTTCGTGTGAATAAAGTTTTTGAGAGGCGTCTGCGTTGAGTTTTGTAAATTCTCACTGAGACGGAAAAATTACTGTCTTTATTCTTGCAGATAAGGGGGCCCTTTGCTCACCCAGTGTGATCTCACCTCTTCAGTTATCGGACCCAAACATGCCGTATCAGAACTAGCAATATCATTAAGTTTAGTATGTTTCTCCCGTCTTAAGTTCACAGTTTAATGGCTCGCGCTCATTTTTCTCGCTAACCGACTCGCCGCTCTTAGCTTGCTCCCCTGACTCGCGTGGCTCTTCCTCACTTTCATTCTTCTGACACTGACTTTTAAATAATGTAGTTAGTTTTGGTGTACTATTTCTAACTTCCTCGGCTTTACCTAGTTGGAGTTTAGTGATTTTTCTTTTTCGCTCCGCTCTCGTATTTCCGTGACATGTTTGCCTTAAGCTACTCAGCATAGTTTATTTTAGTTGAACGCCAGTGGGTATAGGTAGCATAAGATTTTTTTATTGCATCAAATAATTACGGCATGTAAAAAGGACAAAATGTTTTTTTTTAAAGAAGGCAAAGTTATCAGTTTGACTTCACAGGGGGGGCGGGTCCCTGGGTTCAGTCCATGTAGCCCATTGGCTTAACACGGCCCTGACCTGCAGTGCACTGTTGGCTATCCCTCCAACCTTCCACCTGCAATACACTGTTGGCTATCCCTCCAGCCTTCCACCTGCAATACACTGTTGGCTAACCCTCCAGCCTTCCACCTGCAGTGCACTGTTGGCTATCCCATCAACCTTCCAAAGTGCTGAAGCCGCAGAGCCATCCACTCAGCTCCTTACTGATTACTTTATTATTCTGTTTTATTCTACACAGATATACTGTTATGTTATTTTCCAGGAGTTCTCTGGGCTGCCTCTTGGGTAAAGGGAATTATTTCCCACCCTTTCCCATTTGGCATTGGGCTTTCTGGTTTTTCATTTCTTCTGGAAAATACAGTCTGCTCAGCTCTTTGTGACAAATTGTGTTTGTAAAAATAAAGACTGTTTGATGGAGGTCGCTGCTGGGTCACGTGATATTGAAAAGGCAGCAAAGTAAGAGCAAACATGCATGTGTAAAAAGACAAAGACAGAGGGATGGAGGCTCGCATTTAATATAAAACTGCAAGAGAACAGCTTTTCTATCCTAAGCAAAGTCCTCGTTCATTTAAACAGGAGTTACCCATCTGCCAGGACCAGAGGGCCACGCCATGCTATTGGCTGAGGGGACCCTCCCCGGCTCACTTGACAATTATTTGGGGATCAACAGACCTTATCTTCCTCCACCATTATTAGAACAACCACAGGCCCCTCAAGTGCAAGAGAACACCTGCCTTGTGCTCAGTATGTTCGTGGCCCGCCTGAATGCGAGTTAAGCACCTTAAAACATCAATAAGCTTTAAAATCGAAGTCCACTGGAGTGGCAGATAAACATCTGAGAGGATAGGGCATATCCCTGGTTCACTCGGCTACCATTTTAAATGATTCCCATTCAGTCCTATTCTAGATATTTGTGAAATACATCAAATGGCAAAGGTATTTTTTCAAAACCATTTACAGAGGTGGTAGTTGGGGGTTTTTTTTACTTTAAAGGGGAGTCCCACATCCATGTATTATGCATGTTGTTACAAAGGACAATCCCAATATTCTCTGTTAAGTCCAAATCAATTCATAAAATATTCTGTGAGCTCTGTTAATATGCAAGTATGTGAGAAACATGTGAGTGTCGAGGGTTTCGAAAGAGCTTCTTAAAGAAGTTTTAATGACAAGAAGATTATCCCATGGTGTAAAGGTTTAGAAAAACCTTTCTAAACAAAGGTTTAGAAAAAAGGTTTTCAATTAAATTAAAAAGGTTCAATTAAAAAGGTGTAAACAGTATAATGACTATTTGCCTGAATGGCGTTATTACCCACCAGATATCTGACCCACTCCTGGCTGACCTAAGCTGGAATGGGCAAAGCTTCCAGGAACGTATCAGATGTCAGTGGACTTAGAAATCTAGTTTTACACAACATGCTTAACTACAGTGCCAGGTAACAGTATATCTTTTTTTCTTTTTCTTTTAAACACTTACTAAACTGAAGTACAAAACAGATATTTATATCTTGGAGGAAGATAAATCCCACCCCAGCTGTGTTATCCTTGAGCAAGGTACATAACCTGATTTGCTTCAGAAGAATATTCAGCTGTAATAAATGGATAAATATAGAAATTTTAAGCTGTGCGAGTCGCGCTTTAGATAAAAGTGTCCACTAAGCAACTAAATAGTAAATAACAGGACTAGAATAGTAGTCTGGCCATGAACCCACTCTTAAGATTAAATGATTGCCAAAGATGGTTGCAATACCACCACTTCTTCCACTGGGTGCATCTTCCGAACAGGAGAAACCTGCACATTTCCAGATGCACATTTTCATCTGGCTTCAACCATGTCTCAACTAAAGTTTTAAAAAAAGTTTGTTTAAAGAATAATTATTCATGAGAACAGCCCTTTTTAGTCTTACATTTAATAAGGCGGATCAAAAAAGTGTGGATGGTGCAGAGATTGATGAGTTCACAGTGGATGTTGTGCTAACTTTGAATAAAAGTCTCTTCAGGAATACAATAGTTCTCCAGATTCATAGTTATACTAAATTAACCCCTCCTGGCCTTTTCACTGAAACTGTTCCAGTTATCAATAAAACCCAGGTTATCTATTGCATAACACGTGGAGTAACTGCCAAATGTGTACTGTGCACAGGTCAAGAGTAGAGTGTGAACATGCGTGTGACTGGAGCAATAATAATGCTAGTCTCTGTCAAGATCAATCAACAAGTGCCTGTGCTTGAATCAAGTTTTTTAAGAGGCAGAGCAACTACCAGGCCTAGTGGTTCCAGGAAGAAATACATGTACAAGCTGTGAAGGCAATAATAAATAATAGTTTGGACCAGGACCAGGACTGGGAACCCCTGGATAAAACTTAAAAATATATATGTGCCGACCAAATTACATTTTTCAGAAGTGGTCACCCAACAGGGTATTTGTAATTAACAACATTCCCAGTTAGAAATGTGATTTGAATTGCCACCAGCAGGTGGAGATACTAGTTCATTTCTCATTTATAAACTCAAGTGAATCCTGGGGCAGACCACCCACACATGCCCTACTGATCTATCTGTCTGCTGCGAACCTAAATACATATACAGTATGATGAGGTCTGCTAGTACCGCATGTCCTCACACAGCAGTTGCGTAAATATCTAATTCATTACACGCACAATTATTTTGGCAGCAGGTGGCGCACTGGTTAAGATTACTTGCATTTATTTGTATATAAATGAGAAAAGCGTATAGCGTGTCAAGACCCTGTATGTCTGAATAAACGTAAAAACTGCACGGAATGAGGTCTGCTAAGCGACTAATAATGATTGAGTGCCTTTCTAAGTGATATCTCTGCGATACACTTTATTTATAGCGATCTGTGCATTTTAAACGACGCTGCAAATACCATTACAGTTCATTACATTAATTCAATTTTATCTCGGAAATGCATTTAACTAATCAATCGACAACAAGACGTACTGTGACTAAAAAGCAGAAGACAGTTAACGACAATATCATGGTTTTGGATTTATATGCAACTGGATTTTTAAACAAACATTTTTTTAAAACTCGACATGAAAGCTCGCGAATAATGGCACTTAACTGTCGCATACTTTGTGTGTAAACATCGTCACTCTCAGGGGTTAGGTTATTAAATTCCGTTTTTTAAAGGTGCAATGAGTACATTCATTAAATGTGTGTGTGTATATATATATATATATACACATTTCCCCTGTGGCTGTGATCAAAGACGACAACATTTTGATAGAAATAAAGACCAGCTTTATTTTGTCCTCTCACAAAATCTATTTACAGTATTTGAAAATGTCGTAGTTTTAGTAAAAGTTTTGAGAATTAGCTGTAAAGCAGGCGTTCCTAAGATTCAGTAGAACATGATCTTACGATCACGACGCCATTTGCCAAGCACAGGCTATACGAAACAATATTCAGGTATGTAAACCAGGATCCACACATTTGTATTCAGAACAGCATCTAAAGAATGAAAACAAAACAAACCCATAATTTCATTTTGTCCACCTCTAAACTTGTAAATAAAAATATCTAGTCACTACTCTGACGTTTCGGCAAAACTATTTAGTTTATTTGATTACGAACGATAATGTTTAATTATGTCTTCAACTCTATAAGGGCTCGCTCACTTCGGCTTTCTGCTCTGTTTGTTCACTTGCCCCATCACACTCACAACGGCAAGGCCTCCGCAAAATTATATATATTTTTATAAACCATACATGGCTATTAAAATACTGACGCGATTTGGAATAATAATTTTAAAATACTCTGCTTGTAAACAATATAATTGCTATTTTAATAAAGTAGTGAAGCACCGATGCCTGAGACGTAGACAGAGTAACGAGACAAATTGTCCTGAAAAAAGACCTTAACCTATAGACCATTTCCCTGTAAGCGTTTTCCGAAACATTCAAGTTATTCGGTAGCAAGAAGAAATGGCTGTCTGGCATATGAAACCCCGTTTTGGTGAGCATTTAACCTCAAGCTGTTCAAATCAGACTTACTTTTTTTAAAAGTGCCTTTTTCACGTTGATTTGTAAATTAAGTTTAAAAAATACACTGTTTTGGGGTGTTATGTTTTCCATAAAAACCTGTCATTATTTCCTGTGATGGACATTTCACTGAGCAGAGGGTCAAAATCACATCATTTTATGTACAAGTTTAACAAAAAGCCTACATTAGATTTAAAAAAAAAAAAAAATCCCACACAGCAGTCAATGAAAGATTAATTCCCAGTCAACTTTCTGAATAACTAGAATTTTAACAAGAAATTCCATCTGAAATAATACTAGACCATTATAAAGTGATATAATTTATTAACTTCGTGACAGCTTCGTATTAATTTCAGTGGTTGAAATCAACATAGTCTCATCCCCACACCTCAATGAACCTGAAATTAAGGTACTCGGTTCCGTTCATAGCCACATTCACACATGATTTGTCAAATCCCCTTATGCCAAGTATCAAAAATAGTCTTCATACTTCAATTAGTCATTTCCCATTATGCAAATGCAGAATCTGGAAAAGAGTTGCTGTTGCCTGATTGCATAACTGAGTAATCAGTAAGTCGTTCTTCTGCTTTCTTTTCAGCTTTGACCACATGCAAACTTCTGAACAGTGATTATCACTGACCGCTATTTATTATATCATTTTTGGGAGTCTCTCCAGTTCTAACAAAGAAGTTTGTAAAGGCACGTAAAACCTCCATTGTAACGCAGTGCATAAAGATATCTGTGGATATAAAGTTTCTTTCCAGTGCCTAAATACAAAACTCATTCCAAAAGAGGTTTCTTGAGTTATTGACAAGCGTGACAGATTTCGTAATAACAGCGCAGAAAACTTAAAGGGTTCAAATTATTTTTTGTTGTTTTTTTTTTTTCTCGACTAAACTGGGCTTACTGAATGCAGTGTATTTTATCATATTCAGCACTCAAACCCACCCATTTATGACATCACATTTTTACAAGGCATTGCGGCTATTTTTATTATGATGCTAAGTTTCTTTTACGTAAAAAATTTTACCTAAATGTCATGTAAAATTAATAGGTAATAAATTGCTAAAAAGCTAAACAAAACCATCTAGCAAATTCAGTCAGGAATTACGCTTGACATTTCACAAGACGTAAGAACGAGCGACACACGGCTGTATCATTAAAAAACGGGTTCCTAAATGCATGTGAACCAAAAGGTATGCTCTTCTGATAATTGGATGCATCACAGGTTTGCATTAAATGTAACGGCCTGTGGTTAAAAAGCAAAGGGGGTCTCTGAGAGACTCAGAGAGACGGGAATCCAGATCTGTTGTATCCACTGGCAAAATCATAGGTGACCTGTGGAAGTGAGCAGTCGGTAAAAAAGCCAGGGAAGGCCAGGACGCACTGGCCGCTCTCCTCCAGGGGCGACGGCGATACTGAGTCCGAGGGGCAGTACATGGGGTGCTGTGCCGGGGGGGTCCGCACGTTCTGGGCCAGCCCGCAGGCGGATGCTTTCTTGGGAGGGCTGGTGCAGGCACCCCAGGGCTCCGCGTACAGGAAACCCCCCACGAGCGGGTGGGGGTCGTAGGAGTCGTGCTCCACAGGTACCTCTCTCGGGGCCCTAGCGAGCGCATCCTGGGGTATGTCTGGCTCCGCCACCATGTTGCTGTAGTCCGGTCCCAGGAGCTCAAAGAACTCGGCGGCCTCTGGGTTTCCCCGCTCCAAGTCCTTCAGTGTCATGCCAGAGGTGGAGGTGACCCGGGGGCTGTTGGCAGGCTCGGTGAAGAAGGACGGGGGTAGGTTGCGCTGTCGCAGAGGCGGCTTTCTGGCCCTCTCCCCCCTGGTGTCCGTGACAGGGTCGAACAAGGCGGCCAGGCTCCTGCTCTGCAGGCTAGCCTGGACGCCGCCGTCCCGCTTGGTCGGGGGCCTGCCCTGGGGGCCTCCGGGGTTCGAGCCGGGGGAGCCCTGCCGCTTGGCCGGGTCCGGGGCCACGCCCCCCGGCCCGGCGATGCCCGTGCAGCGCTTGATCTGCTTTTGCAGGTACTTGCGGTGGTTCACCTTCCGCTTGGACTTGACGGGCTTGTCCAGCGCCAGCTTGATGTTGCTGGAGGCCGAGTCGATGAAGCTCAGCAGATCCCGGGTGGTCTCCCTGAAGTCCCCCTCGCAGCCCACGTCCCCGAGGAATCCCCCATCCAACGTCTTCTCCATTTCGTATTCCAGCCCAGACCCGGGAAAGCAGAAATCCATGAACTGGGAGGTCATCATGGCGGCCTGCACAGCCATCTCTCTGTTGTGTTCAGCAGTCTCTCTGCCGGCATCCGCTACCGTCGGAAAAGAAAAGGGGGCCTCAGAAAAGCATTTTTGTTGTGTTTTTTTTTTCCCCCTTCCCCTCGGCCCCGGCACTGGCAGTGCACCCACTTTTGTACTCTTCAGATCTGAACTGAGTAACAGAGTTGGGGGGAAGGGGAGAGGGTCTTTTTTTCAGGGGGGCGGGGCCAATGATGTCAGGACATCAAAGAGGTGGAGCAGGGGGACCCCAGGACTTAACTCTTTGCTCACGCTTGACCACCTGCAACTAAGAAGGATTTTGTCTGAGGTACCCTGCAGAGCGGAGAGACAATGGCCATTTCGAGAGCTGCCCTCTCTTTGTCTCGCCACAGTTGTACACGCATGCGAGCTCAAACATTGCCATGAAACTATGGGATGTTGTCGACTTACCCCAATCCTGCATTCGTCGTTTATCATTATATTCCATTTCATTTAACTCCCAAAAACACAGCCAAGCCCTCACCGGTGTTAGAAAAGGTCAATTTTATTGACATTGTATGAGGGAGATGAGTTTAAACATAGTATCAACGTGGTTAATTCCATCCAGAAACCCACACTTTATTTATCAGTAAAATCCCCTTCAGCCTCCATTCATCTACTCCTGCATATTACAAGCTTAAAAAAATTTTTTTTTTTATTCCGTATGTAGATTTGAAAAACATAAATTACCCTTAGTTTTTGGCCTTTAAACAGACCCATGATAGATATTGTGAAATTGAACAGTGAACATTTGATAGCGGGAACTCTTTCCTCTCGGGGCTTTTGGACCCAGACATTTCACAATTTATCAAAGCAGTTAACTGTTCTGCTTTAATGGGGTTTTAATGACGTGGGATTGCACCCTGTTCCGTGCAAATTAATTTCCAGCGAGCCCAATTCGGGGCTTTGAGATCTGGATGCCGTTACATTGCTCCAGAATCCTTTAATTAAAACTAAAGTGCAGATGCTAGTCCATTTCACAACATCCTGTAGCTTTTAGCAAAGGAGACATCGTTGCGCAGCCACTCTTAATTACACATCTGTTACATATCTTAATTACACATCCGCATTGCAATTTAACTAAAGTGACGTTTCAATACACAATAAATAAAAATAATCAATAATGATCGTGCAATTCTGAAATGTTTGTTTGTTTGTTTGTTTCAGGTCTTTAGGATGCAGAAGTGCTTTCAGATTGCATGCTAGAACTACTTATTACTTTTGGCATTCGCAAGCCAGACTTTAAAATTAAATATTAAAGTTCAGAAATATTATGTCCAACTAAAATAGTTTAGTTAATCTTTCAAATTATAGAACTGAGCAGCGATCTGTTTTCTTCTGCAACGTTTCCTTAATCTTGATTTTGTTCTTCGATTTCCCCAATATCACAGCGATGGCTCCACTCCATGTTTACACGGAGAGCTGAAAGAGTCGAGGGTAAGCCGCTTCTTACCCGAAAAACGGCATCAATGACGGGGGTTTGCATGATCGTGTGCATGGGGCCGCCTCTCTCTGGGAAAATCTCCTTGCCCAAACAGGTGCCACTGTCTTTCTGAGCGTCCCCACACAAACCCTACCCCCACCCCCACCCCACTTCCTGCCCTGCCCTGCCCTGCCCCACGTCTTAATCTGCTCACGGTTGAAAGTTGATTCCTCGTGCACTCCCCGCACCAGTGGGAATTTCTGGCCCGGCCTGACAGCCATTATGGGCCGTCTTTGACATACAGCCCTACAGGGCCTAAATAGCTCCCATTCTTCCCCAGCACTGAAAGGGACCTTTGTGCCAGAGATTCATTAAACTGCAACTCACAGCCCTTCGTAAAATTGGGCTCAATAATGAACAGTCGATTTAACTGGGAAAGCTGCCGGAGCTGTTAAATTAAAGGGGGATAAACTGCAGTTGAAGCTCGGCGTGCCAGAAGAGACGTCGACCTTAAGAAGTCCCGGGTACTACCGTGGTTCGACCCCCCCCCCCCCTGCCTATCCCATGGCGTTGGACATGATGGGAGCAAAGCCCGACCGGGATGGACTGAAGCAGAACACGGTTCCAGAAACATGCAGGAGAACGCGTGTGGGGCAAACTCAATATCAGCACGTGTGGTTTACCCCTGCCTATCCCTGCTCTATTAGTCTTCTTCTCTTAGATTGTACAACCCCATACCGGCAAATCTCAGGATACAAAACCAATTCTGTCCAGCGGCTGGAATACAATACCTTTCTGTCGGGCTGGAGTAAGTTGCCCAATCCCAGAGATGAAAAAGGGGAAAGACATTGACGGCTTTTCGACTCTGAAATAATTCCAGAGTCTGAAAGCAGTGGGTAAAGCAAGTAAGCTGACAGAAACACTTTCACAGCACCTGCAGAGTGAATGGACATTTCAGTGGCGATACTTAGCTGTTTTTTGAGACAACTGTTGTATATAATAACAGTTCCATAAGTTATATTTTACTATGAACTCTGGCTCATTTGCAAAGTGCAAAGTATCCCTGATGTGGTTGAATGCTCAAAACAACGGGAGCATTTGTGTGCCGTTTTATGGTCGCGTGAAGTGTTCCCAAGTGAAGCCATTTGTGCCGTTTGTGTTGGCTTCAGATTTGTGTGTGTACGTGCATGTGTGTACGTTGTGTTGTGAGTGCATGCGTGCGTGAGTTTTTGTGAATGCAAGTGTGTGCGTTCATGCGCATGTGTAGTGCATCCGTGTGAATGTGCGTGCGTGCGTGCCAGTCCCCAAAAGCAGCTCCTTCTGAAACGCCTAGCCCCAGCTTTCCCAAGGACCCCTCCTTCCTTTCAGAAAGTGCATTTCAAGGTGAGGCACTGAATCATTTAGTGCTGGGAGAGGCGGGGGGGGAAGCGTTTTAACTGGGGGGGAAAGAGAGGGACCATCAGAAATCATTATCATGTAAATCCCGCTAGAGAAAGGGGACAGTGAAACTGATAGCAGTGATCTAATTATCTGTGGCCCGATACAAGCCCCCCGTCCTGAAAGGGACTCGCAGAAAAGCTGCCATCGACACACAATAAACAGCCTGGCAACAATGCGAAACGTAGCAACAGCGCCAAAACAAGCTTTCCTCAGCTTTTTATGGGCTTTTTCATTCTTTCTAAAGCAAGGGGAAACGCTAACAGAAATATCGATGGCTTCCCTTAGTCTTTCATTCCTTCAAAGCTTATATTGAAAGCAGGGTTTTTTTCCATGGAAGGTATAGAATTGCACATTTTGGAAAAGTTAGTTGCTTACTGGTGGTAACATTTTGCCCACACTTTTGCGACTGTGAGATTTCAGCACTTGAGCAAAATGAACTGAAACATCATGAATACGTTGTCAGACTTCTTTGGTTGTAAATTGTGAGACTTTTGTGACCACAACAGCACAATTTGTTGTAACATTTTGTGATCCAGTGGCGGGTTATACCCTCTTCCTTGAAAACCCTGGACCACATTAAATTCCTTGTTATTCCAAAATGCCACTGTGGACTGAACACCATCTCCTCCTTGTCCGACAAGGCAGCCACGACACAAAGGGACTAACGGATATTTCCTTGGCTTAACTCTCATTCTTCTGGGCTGTTCAGTCATGCTGAAGAACTTGACGCCCCTGTTTCAGATACGTATGGAGGGGGTAGTGTTAGAGGCCGAGGACTTTTTCTGGTGTACATTCTCTTCCACACAGCGTCTCCTTTGTCAGTTTAGTGGGTACCTGAATTCATGCCTTACCAAAAGGAAAAATGCAGAAGTGACCGTATGCAAAGACAACCGCAAAAGAGGTGGAGAGATTTATTATTTTCTAATTCGTCTGGGCCTGATGGGTGGTGTCATTAGAGCACACTAAAATCAGTTTGAGTTTCTACTGAAAAAAATCCAGTCAGATTAATCGGTTAACGCAAGGGTGTACTCATTAATAACGTCTTCCTGCGTCCAAGAATTTACAAACTTGGCACCTTAGACCCCCCTCCCTCCATGTCCACAAACGCATAGCCCACCAGAGCCACCGTCCCTTTACGTCCCAAATAGCCTGTCCCCCGCACCTAGCCAAAACAACCCCACCACAACCTCGGCCGTAATCTCTCACTCCACCAGTGTGTGGTCTTTGCGTCTGCGCAGGCCTACACCCCAGGGGTCATGGGGGTCAGCCGAATGCTAATAACAAATTTGATTGATGGCAGTTGGCGGGGGGTGGGGGGGGGTGGGGTTGTGACAAAATAAATGACTCCTCAAAGTCCTGAGAAAAGTAATGATGAACGAGGGCTGGCCCGCCAACACTTGTCGCACCAGGAGCGCCCACGCAAGGAAGCAGCCTCACGAGTAAGGAAGTGGAGCCTTTCAACTCTCATCCGCTTTTAAAACAAAAAACACCCAGGCCATAAGGATGTTCAAAATCTTCATTTCAGTCCACCACCTGAGACCGACAACACGAAAACCGCAACCCTTGTGGCAAGGTTATTTGGCCTGAGCCACTAGCGTAACACATCTACGTTTAAACCTACTACGCTTTTCTAATCTACAAAAGCGGCACTTTCAGCCACTGACGAGTGCAGTCATACAGACTCTTATCACAAAGATAAACACGCACAAAGTTTTAAGGGCTGAGAAACCCTATACACAAACACACACACACACACACACACGCGCGCGCTGTATTAATAATATTAGACGCAGGGGGCTGCGAGCTCAGGCCATCTAGGTGACACGGTTTTACAGACTTCAAGGCCCAGGAGTAAATGAGTATATGACCGGGTGGACGCCCTGCCGGTTTGTCCCTGTGAGGGGAGGGAGGGGGCTCTGAAACGCTCCCCTCCCACTGGTCCATTTATTGCTTCCCCACGATTGGGTTTTAATTAAATAGACCTCTCGGGATAAGCACTGCTCACGTTAAAACAGACACAGTGTGTGTTCCTGTGAGAAAGGGTTCTGTGTGTTATGTTGTGTCTGTGAGTGAATGTGCACAGCTGTGTGTGAGAGAGAGTGAGTGAATATGCTCAGTTTTGTGTGTTTCTGTGAGAAAAGGTTCTATGTGACGTTGTGTCTACGAGTGAACATGCGCTGCTGTTTGGGATTGAGAGAGAGAATGCGTGCAGGTGTGTGTGCGCGTGTTCCTGTGAGAAAGGGTTCTGTGTGTGGGGTCATGTCTGTGCGTGCATGTGCACAGGTGTGTGTGTGAGAGTGTGTAAGGAGGGCATCGGTATCATTATTTAACACATCTTAATAACAAACATTTATTTTTCTCAGACTGATTGCCTTCATTAACATCAAGTTAACTTCATCAAGCACCAACTCAAGTTGGCTACCAATGCGCTCAGATTTGCCCAGCGAGCCCTGAACGGCCCCACAGGGAAGAGGTGTGGGGTTTCATTTCCCTTTTAAAGTCTGACCCTTAAGTACCTCAAAGGTTAGCGACTGTTCTCTGGCAAGAGCAGGGCCACTCCTCTTCACTAGACACTCAGCACAGAAATTCCCCCCACATGAAAAGGTCTTTTATTTTCCCCCCCAAACCCAAAATAAAACTTTTCACAACCTCCAGCATGGACTAGAAAACAGACCGACTGGATGAAATGTTTTGCACGTAGTAACAGTAGAACAGCGCAGCACAGTTAACCTCAGACTAACAATAAAGAACCATGCACCAGGTAACCCAGTAGGTTAGGCAGATGTGTGATTTTATTCAAACCTGCATGGGACATTTATGGCATTACTTTTCCCCACAGACTTCAAATGTCTCCGTCAGACACAAATGACATATTTTAGTTTTCATCCTGAACTGAAAACGTTATATATTTTCCCCAAAGAAAGTCGTTCTGCCTCAGGGCGACAGGAAAGCCACCAGTCCCCTGATGGTCAGCCTTTAAGACACTGCAGGCCACACATCATTGTACCGGAGACCCCACCAACCCCCTAATGGTCAGCCTTTAAACTTTTCACTAGTTTTTTAAACAATTTTATGAAAAATATCAAAGACTTAGACTAAAAATAAGAAACCGTTTTACCCATCAAAAATGTCTCCATGTAAAGGGCACATAATGCCCCCCCCACAATGAACTTTAAATTCAAAATAAATAAATTAAACCTTTATGCCAATTTGTACTGTGCGTGAGTCAAGGTGCAGGGATGTTTGTTTAAAAATATATTTGTTTAAAAGTACATTCTCAGATACAGATTCTCGACCATTCTTTGACAGTTTAAAGTACAGATGGATTAGAAAAAGCAGAAACTGTATACTAATTACTGGAGAATATATTCATAACACTATAAATACAAAGGGGACTCATTTGCTCATTATGCAAGAATAGGGAATTGCTATTCGACTGCTGTGCACCCCCAAGAGGGCAGATATCCATTTTTTTTTGCGATGCGATTGGCTGACAACACATTCAGTGCAATTAGTAAAGCCCTGCATTTCCATTGCTCCATCCTCCCTTACCAGGGCATACAATCCCCACTCCCATTTCACCAGCAGAGAAATCACCATGGAGACCACTCTGGTAGATTTCTCAGTATTTGAACCCATCCGCACTCTTCTAATTTAAGGCACAGTTTTTCTTTTGTTGCACAATTTTAAAATTTAATAGAAATTTTAAAGAACAGAAAAGGCCATTTTGTAAACTATTCATATGAAACAGAAAAGGAATCCAGATTGTTTAACAGAATTTTCCTTTTTCCTGAAAATCACCAATGGAGTGATTTAATCTTGCTATTCACAATATGTCCTAAACTGAATATGACTGAAACAAGCTTTTAAAAGGCAAAGCATGCATAAAGTTCTGTATGAAACATCAAGAATAAAGCAGGAGGACTGAATCAAACGCAAATTGACACCAAGATGACTTTCTATAAGAATAACTTCATACTCAGTTCCCAGTGACAGGTGGTGAACCAAGGAACTAATCACAGTGCTTCTCTGTAGACAACAAATGGCAAATTTTTCGGGTCCAGCCCTTAAACAACGCACAGAATCTTACATCAGTATGTTCACACCTTTCAATACATCCAAAATGGTATACTCATTTACAGCTTACAGTAGTTAAGATGTTGGATCCATTTAGCACTAAAGAGTACCTGAAAAACTTTACTGTAAGAACGGTTTTACTAAACAGTCCCTATGAAGGTAAACAGTGCTATTCTCCTCTTTGAGCCGTTTGTACATATCAGTTCGTCAGTGATTTATCTAATCTATCTAGTCTAATAACAAAATCAACATCAGAATATAATGCAATAACAGTGAAAAGTCAAAACTTTCAAATCTATTCGTATTAACTTCGATTAAACAGATGTAAATCAAACTTAAGCACGAGCACATGAATGGACCATAACTGAGAAAAAGAAACAGCAATAATGATGTAATCTGAAGTAAAAACATGGAGTAAACATTTAGCATGAACTTTGATTGTCATGAAGCTGACATTTAACAGTGCTCAGTGATTTCAGTAAAAGGCCACAGATTTTAGTGCCCAATTTGGTGCTTTTACCAGGAACCACAGCGCGAATCCCGCATTTTCTCGTCTGCAAAAGTGAATCAACAGAAAGAGCCCGTTAGCACCAAATGGAAGGATACCTGAGTGGTTAAATGGTTTGGACTGTGGTGGCGGGCCTTTGGGGGACCATCATGTGTTTTTGGCCACATGTTTGTCATTTTTGATCCACTGCTTGATGTAGCGAACCTCCAGGGCCCGGGCGGCCCGGACTGACGGCGGGTCATAGTTGTTGTAGAAGCGCAGGTCCAGGTGGTGAGCACCATCGGGGATAAAAATGGCCACCAGGGTGCTGGAGATGTTCTGGGTCACGCCACCGCCTGACCAAGGGTCCAGTTTCCCGTTGCTAGAGGGAGAGAGAGAGAGAGAGAACAAAAGCGTTTCATACCAATCACAGAAATATAATCACATTGACTCATTGATTAGGTCGGAGAAAACGCATGAAAACGAAGGGACCCGGCAGTCACCTGAAGACAATGTTGGTGTGGGCGTGGATGCTTCTCCCTCCATACGCGGTGACCGCCCAATCGGCTCGCGGTCTGACGCCGAACAGGGCGTGACATTCCCTGGAGAAGGCGTCAAAGTCCCACGGCTGTGGCTCGAACATGTCGTGTACGCCGTCGGTGCACATGGGCATGACCATTTCCGTGCATGCCTGCATGGCGGGAGTTTGCCCACAGCAGTTAAACGTGGCATTCAGGGCTGGCTCAACAAGGACCAGGGAAATCTCCAAAACCATCAAAATCTGACTGAACTGTGTTATTCTAGAAGGGTTTAATGCAAACTTGGTCATCTACACAATTATTATTATTAGACTGAAGTTTGTTATGGTTCGGAAACCCCTTCATAAATAATTAATTTTAAAAATCTTATTCAGGGTAGACGCCCCAGGTAAGATACCTGATAGTACCAGCCTATGTAGCCCAGGTTCCCGGTGGCAGTCTGTGACAGGTTGAGGCATGGGGTATCCCCCGTGTAGTTGTAGTACACCTTCACAGCCTTGGAGACGCCATGCAGCAGCTCTTTGTCCTGTGCAGGGAACAGGTACTTGCAGACAACCTGAAAGCAAAGCAGTCACAGCATGAGTACTCCAGTCTCTTACGACAGCTGATGCATTACCTTCTACTGGCTACATTCCCAACACGCCAGCCAATATCGAATATATCAATTCTGCAAGCATTTCAAAGGTTAACGGACCGACTAAGCAGGGCTTGACTTTTGGTCATAGGTTGGTCGGCCGTTTTTTTGGCCGCATATCTCAGTCCGAATCGTTTGCTATACGCCTTTCTTTTTTTTAGACTGGTAGCAAGAAAGAAAACACAAAACACATCTCGGCCTTTCTTTAAAAGCATTTTCAGAACATGGCAGTGGGACCCACCTAACAACGAAACCCTCCTTTCGCAAAGAAAAGACAGACCATTACATAAATAAAAAAAGACCATTTAGGCCGCGCCGTAAACTTGCTTTATGTAAAAGCTATTAACCATTCCTCATTCTATCCGACCATCAGGTGGCTCCTACTTTACACAAATAGTGTACGTACAAGCCTTGTGCAAATGGGTGGTAAACCGCTAGAGCGTACATGGAGCGCTAAAGGTTCAGTCTAACAAGAAGGCCCAAATAGTTCCCATGGTAGCGATAACTACTGGGATGCAGGCAATGAAGGAGTTTTGAAAGAGTTAAAATTTTAGCTCCAGCTCATGCATCTTGGATTAAAGTCACTTCTGTTTTTTTTATTTATTTTATTTTCCAGTTTTGGCCATGGCAAACGTTGGCCTCCATAACAGGGGGCTGAAATTTTCTGGCTGGACAGGATGGGGGCTGTTTACAGGCTACTCTGAAAGTTTCTGACATATTTCATTGCTAATTACACCCCCTTCGCTAACTTTATAGGCGGCAATCAAACAGCTGATTTGCATATGAAATTGGGCGGAATGGAATTCTGCTTGAGTGGACTTAATCGTACGGAAAACCCGGCGGGGCGGTCAATTTTGTTCCGGAAAAACAGGAATGAAGAAAGACAGAGCGGGCCTTTAGAAATTCTACAAGGAAGCGGCCTAGATTTAATACAGCCCCCCCGCCCCCATTTGCAGTGGAAGCTGGTGTTCCAAGGTTCTTGCATCTTTATGATTTTTAAGACACCAATAGAGTTAGAGATTTTACTTATAACCTGCGCTTACTACTGATGTCACAGAGGCGATGCCGGGGGTGGGTGTATTTTCAGAGAGCAGAGCGGCACTCTGGAAGGGGCACAGTCTGTAACGAAGGCTTTTGTCTGAGGCTGAAGGAGGAGGAGGAGAGCTACAGGCATGTCCTACCGGTGGTTTACACGCGGAAGAAGGGGGGGGAGAAAAACCCTGCAATTGCTCTCTGAAGCATCTTCCATCTACTTTTCAGATAGGATTAGGCTTACGCCATTCAGCCCTGCTCACAGATTTCCACAGCCCCTCTCACAGTCACTCGGATAATCACATTAGCTTTGTCATTAAAAAGCTCCTCTTTGCACCCACTGCCTAAACCGCTTAAATCAGCCATAGGGGTCGAAGATATTGCTGGCGGCTGGCCAGACAGCTGAAAATGACCATTTCGGTTTGTTCTTTCTTTAGTGCCTCAGAATAGGCACAGATACAAGCATTAAAAGAAATGTGTAATAACAATGAAGTAGCATGTAGTGTATTAGCTTAGTATCAAATCTGTTGCATTCGTTTGCGCACTCAACACACAGCAATGTCAGGTCCCGCTTAAGGGCTACCCGCGCAATTGATCTCCATCTTACCCATCACTACTCTCTCCAATAGCCTGCAACATTCATTCCAAAATCTCCTTTAAATTAGCCCCCCTTAACATGGTGGTCTCCGGCCTTGCAAAACCCTAGCTGCACGTCATACTATAGTTCAGTTACCTTTTAGTGTTAGCAGGTGAGCAGTAAGTCTCAGATAAGCGTCTCACCACTATCAGAAGTACAGTTATATAGTACTTTATTTCATTACCCCCCCCCCCTTTAGCGTCTAAACTGGAAAGTAGTTACACATCTAATTGTATATCATTCCGATAGGTTCTCTATCTATATGTTCTGGAAATTATTCACAAATTATAAAACCAGAAACTTATCTTTATATTTGAATGCTTTTACACTGAAAATATATATATATATTTGAAACTTAGCAAAAACACATGACAATTGGTCAAATGACAAAACTTTGAAAAGTAGCGTGTTTTATAAAGGTGACTACCGGAACACAGGGTTAATGACTGACCCAGAAATGGTGCAATGGGCAGGCAGAGCTGCAGTGTTTACCTGGACTGGCCATCTGGGGAGAGGCTGCAGGAAGTTTGCTTCATACGGGTAGTTAACCATGGCCAAATTGACCCAGGTCTCCTGTAGCCAGCTCTTAAACATCGCAACATCATTCTGTTTGAGAGGGGTGCAGAGTCCAAATTCACCAGAGACCCACAGCAGACCCTCGTCTGTGCAGAGATAAAGGAAAAAGACGTAAGGAGGGTGCGATGGCAGCGGAGGTCACTAGCAGGGTCGCTTTGCAATGCAAACCAGCAGTGACCAGGCACAGTGCAGTCCAGAAGAATGAACCAAAATCTCCATCACCTGAGGAGGTGACATTGTCCACGGCTGACCAAGATCTCTTAATGCTCTCAGCACAGTGGGTCCCACTTGTGGAAAAAACGTCCGTCACTATTTGGTAGAAGGTACCGCAAGGCACCATGTTGGGGAACTGCCAGATGGGGGCCGAGGCTGCCAGGGCACTGCAAACAAACAGAGTCATGTTCCCCTTACAGCTCAAAAACTTGGCGGAGGACTGTGTAATCCTGTGAGAAAAGTGTGAACGTTGTTGTATTTGCGATTCGTACGGCTCTACTTCCACCATGAAAACTGTACATTTTTAATGTAAGATATGGGTTTAACCGTGAAAACCGGAAGGTGATAATGCTAAATGTGGGTACAACTGTGAAAATAGAAAGGCGCTAATGCTAAATGTGGGTAAAACTGTGAAAACCAGAAGGCGATAATGCTAAATGTGGGTTTGCAGTGATGACACACAGACATTCCTCACCCAGCAACAAAGCTTGGATACTTCATCCTCATCCATGCGGCCAGCATCCCGCCGTACGAGCCTCCAATGGCAATCACAGGGCTATGCTCCGCCCCCGGCACGTTCATCTTCAGATCACGGATCAGTACTGCAAAGTCTGCCAGGGCCTGCTCCGATGTCAGGTAGTTCAGGTGCTTCGAATCCTGCCAGATTATACAATAATAATAATAATAATAATAATAATAATAATAATAATACAAAGTTGGAAGGCCAGCAGCGTCAGCATACTTGGTACTGCACATAGAGAGACGTAAAGGGTTAGAGTGAGACAAAGATAAGAGGCACACAATGTTTTTTTTTTTGTTCTTTACAGTACGAAACTAACAGACATAGACAAAGACACAGACACAACGGTTGGGCTACTAACTGAAAGGTTGTGGGTTCCAATCCCAGTGGTGCTATTCAGATTGACACTTGAGAAAGGTAAAAGTGAATACAACATTCAAGCCTATAAAATAGCAGCAGCTGAACAAGGAGTGTTTCTGCCAAACCAGAAACCTCGATACTCATTGATAATGTAAAGGTAAGCCAGTTAAACACACAATCCATTCCAGTTCCTTTCTAGCTTCAAGTGTCAGAACCTTAAATTTTGGACATGGCAGAGCTGTGGAAATGACCGAGCAGATTAAAATGCATTTTGTACAGCGCAACAGCTAATAAAAGCAGTTTTGTAGCTTAGCCACCATCTACATTTTATCCAGTGGGATAGTAACTGAAGCAGTTTGGGTGCTTCAGGAAATGCCTTCCTAAGCCACGATCCCATTTCTACTACCTACAACCTTTATAAAGGACTGCATTGCACCTGAGCATTCTGTATCTTGGACTATGGAACCACCTGCTGGTTACAAGTCTGGTACCTTAACCACCACTCCTTAACAACGTGATCTCCATCGTCATTGCCATGGTCACTCACACTATAAGACTGTTGTCCGAATGGCAGCGACTCGCCATAGTAACGATGCTCGGCAAAAACCAACATGGCGTTGAGTTCTTCTGCAACATCCCACATGAAACCCTACATAGTAAAAACAAAAGTAAATAAAATCAGTTTCACAACTTTAAATCTTAATAAGCACATTCGAGGCATTGGAGAGGACTTGTCCAGGGAATAAACAAAGCCGGCATTACCGTGTTGTTGCAGAACCAAGTGATGTCTCCTTCATTGCCTGTGTAAAAGAGGATTGGACCGCCTTCTTGGTGCCAGTGCTGGTCGGCGAGGAGATACCTCTGCTTAAATGTGCCGTCTTCGAAAAAACCGAAGTGATCAATCTAAGAAAGAAAACAATCAAAAGCCCGTTATAGTTCAGTACTGGGCCATTGGGAAGCCAGCCAGGGGTGGGAGAGTGAGACGGCCAAGTCCATAAACGCAGGAACCTGGAAATCAGTTCACTTCAGAAGCAAAAACAAAGTGCATACAAAGCACAAGCGAGTCATTCTTCATACGTGAGGACAGCTTACTGACCCTCATCTTATTTCATTACATTCCTGTACATTTGAGTTTGATAGCTGCATATGCAGCAGAGATCCCCCCCCACAGATATCGACCGGGCCTGCGCCTGCGGACCCACTGTAGATCTGCGGGCCAGTGCCATGTAAAGGGCACGGGGATAATCGGGCGAGGGGATAATTAGCCTCAATTTGTATGAAAATCCTGAGCCAGTTCCAAGGATGCCACATTAGTTCCACTTTGGCAGTGCTCAGCGATGCCCTTTCATCGATCTTCAGTGCTAACCGAGTGTCTGTCCCTATTCTCTACACCAATAATTTTTGGCAGAGGGGGAGGGTGGAGGGTAAGCAGATCATTTCACACAAACAGCAGTAGGGCACATGCCACTGCTGTGTGCCACCGAGATGCCCCCTACTCGAAAGTCGCCCATTAGCCTCTGCTCAGTGTTTTATACCCTTCCTCCACTCTGTGGCTCCCAAAGAGCCCAGAGAGCTTCCCCTTTTCCCATGAGCCACCCGCAAAAAAAAAGAAAGTATTCTGGAGACTTGAATGTGCCCATTCTTCGTGTGGCCTCCACCAATCCTTGGCACAGAGACAATGTTTTGGCAAGGCCCTGGGAGCCAGTCAAAGGCGACTTCCCTTTAGCCTGTCGCCATCTCGCGTCCATCGGATGAAAGCTAAATGACAAGCATGCAGCTTGTAGTGAAGTTCAAGGCACCTCGTTTTTGCTCAGTCTACCATACACCACTGGTAGTAGTAATTTTACTGGTAATGGTAGGCGTTTCTCAGGTGTTGTTTTCATGTGCCAGCAGTACTGGAGTACCACTATTTTTCATTATGCGATGCAGTATGGTATTAGACATGCTTTAAAGCCTACCTTTAAAGTAAATGTTTTAAAACGGGAGCATATTTGCAGAAATGTCAACTTATAGAATAGTTTGCGGAAGCAAACCCGTAAATATTTTTTTTTATATGGTTGAGATCCCTGAAATGGCTGAGGAAGCCCACAAAGCTAATTTAACACTGCAGGTCCATTCCATTTACAGGGCATTTCTGGTGCATAACAGAGTTATCACCACCAACAATCATGTTTTTGCAACCTTGGTGCAATGCGCAGAACGAATTAAAATGGTCCCTCCACTGAGAGGAGGTACAAGTGGCAGGGATATTCAATCTTGGTTCTTGTGGCCCGTAGTGTCGGCAGGTTTTTGAACTACCTCTTAATCTGCATCCGATTTACATCTGGTAACACCAGGTGAGGTCATTTTAAAATCGAAATAATGAAATAATGTTAATGAATAATAAAGCAATTAACAAGACTAGTGGAACGAAACCCCGTATGCGAGGACCGTTCTACGACCTGGATGTCCTTACTCTTACAGCTATATGTCGCCACCATGTGGTACATCACAGTATTGGTCAGCGGACATTAAACCGACAACGGGAGGTCTATTACGAGTGTTTACAAAAGCGATTAGCAGGCAAGAGCAGAACGAAGGTACACGCATCACATGACGGTACAACAACAAAAAACACTCAACTGAACCACTGTAGTTAGCATTCTTTTGTAGAGAAATGCACTAGCAAAACTCTTTTTAATGGTTTAATTAACTGCAGAGGGTGGACTAAATGATGTAAAAGCTTTTCACAACAACTGTATCAATACCAGACTGTTCTGGAAGGCATCTACTCACAAAGCATAAGTAAGTTTACATTAAACGATGCTCATGTAACCCAAACAAACTGCTCTTAACGTAATATTACGAAAGTTACTGACTGTCCAAAGTAAACTTGCCTAAACTATGCCTAAACATTTTAACTTAACCAAAAAGTCAGTCAAATAAATTAAAAATAACATTAGGCAGATCAGGGTCTGGATGTGTTCGTCTTTACTAAGGATGCTATTAGGGGATTTCCTAAAGCCAGCTCTACTTCCTCCTTGAAGGCAGACAGTAGCCAAAGAGGATTTCCTTTCCAAAACTGCTTAATCACTTACTAATTCTCAAAATTTCCTTCCAAAACACAGATGGGGGGGTCTGTGTCAAAAACAATACTAAAGTCAATTACAATAAACAAGGTGTAATGAAGTCAACTCTCACGAGACAGAGCCATCTAGCCGACCATGTCTCACAGCAGCGTTTTGTGCCAGACACTGAGATGAACAAATAAATGACTTCACCATTCGCCACCAGACCATGTGCATGCAAAGAATTAAAAAAAAAAGTTAAAAGAAGTTGACTGCAGAAACTGTATTCTTCCCGTAAGTATTGGGAGCGCGACTCCGGGACACAGTGATAGCGTTGGGTGACGCGGAACTGCTGCTTAGAACAAAAGCTAGTCAAAGTTTTACTGGAATCAACCTTTGGCTCTGCAGGTTTTCATTTAACCCAGACAGCAGGTGACCCAATCCTGTACAAGGCAGCCAGACAGACCCGTTTACATATATAAAGCAAAGTAATTTACTAAATTCCATTACAGGAGTGCCTGTGATGGAGTATTTCTTATGTTTGTTGGTGGGATTAGAGGACATGAAAGGAAGGTCTTGGAGACAGAGCACCTTGGCACTATGAAATGTCGTAATATTAAAATCAGCTCTCGTGTGAAAGTTCCCCAGCATTCGAGTCCTAATTTACTTCCCACCATCTGTTCAGAAACATGGAATTTGCGTTAAGTAAAATTAGTAACAGATTTTTGAGCTAACGAGGCCCTAAGTGCAACAAAGGGCACTCCGAAATTCACCTTTTAACTTGTACTGCCGGAAACTCCCGCTTAGGCATGGTGCCATCTGGGACGTTGTTCCAGCGACTCAGAACACCGCCTTGTGTTTTAGACGCTTTACCGCTACACACAGGCAGAATCGAAAGGGGAAACGCTGACTGCCGCAAACAATGCACAATCGGCACAGTTGGCTTCATATAGATAAGTCAAGGAAATCCTTTCCCGAGTCTTCAGCGCAATAATGACTATCGTGAACAAAAAAAAACCCATACAGCGTTTATGAACTAAATATCATGACTAAGGCAACTCAAATTCGATTACATCCATTTTATTTTCGAGTGACTTAAGTGTGTATATTTATTCAAGGAAACCAAAGCAACGTTCATTGATTAAGGAAACTATATAGTCGCCACTGGGTTAAAAATGTGCAAATTTCTCATATTATTGGCAAATGGCAAGCTAAAAGAGGTTTTAATTAATATACATAAATCAGACGATTGACAATGGTAGACATAACGTCCTGATTAAGCACAAAACTCGTTAAGTATTCCACCCACACGACTGCATTAAAATCAATCACAAACACACAAAGCGTATTTATTTAATATATAAATAAAATGTTATTTTATCTATCCACGTGTGCCATATCAAACAAATATAGCCTACCTCTGTATAATGGAATAGTAAAATAACCCTGACCACAACGGTTTTGTTGCAGGTAACATTTCGATTACACGACCGCCTCAATAGCACCCAAAACCAATCGCAAAAAAAATATTCAGCCGAACTTTACTTATCACATATGATGAAACGCACTTACCTTTTGTTCAATGTAGTAGGTTTTATAGTACACCTCGCTTGGATTGACATAATTTGCAGAACCTTGTCTTGGCAAAAGTCGAGACTTAAAAGCCAGCGCACTGAAACAATTGATCAAAAGTATAACGCTAGCAGTGCGGGTGACAGCTCTTTTGATTATCATTAACATAAATGTCATTGTCCTCTAATATGTTGAAGGCCTAACAGAAGCAAGGCTTAAGTTGCTATGAAAGTTTCGAACAGACCATCTCTCGAGTGAAACCTAAGAGGAAGGAACCTGTCGAAAGTTTGGCAATGTTTATAGCCAACTAGGGAAGGGGCGTGGGAGACACAAGTCATCAAATTCTTCTCACGCGTAAATCACGTTTATATTTAATCAATTATGTATTGTGATAAATTCAATTCCTACAGAGAAGTAGGTATGAGAAAGTAGCCGTGTTTTCTTTACCAGCGTAGCTTTCTATTTCTTCTGTTATTTGATACATCAAGCTTGCAAGGACGCCAATAACTGCATTAGCAATACATCAAATTGAAACGTACGCATGTAATGAACAGGAGATCTCACGTTCGCTGTAAAGACCGCCAGTATAAAAAATGTGCTTTCGACAGAAAATACAGCGACCGTATACTTTACGTTTGTCGTGAAGATGCAGACACTAAAGAAGAGCTCATTCGTGCGCATCGCGTTCGCAGCATCTAGCAGCAATTTGCAGCTGCTGATGTCATATAGCGTCCCTATGTGCGCCAAGTTTTCAAAATATTTCATCCATAAATACACAGGTCATGAACGTAATTGAGCTGCTCAATTAGAATTAGATTATATAAAATCCTTATCTCTGAACAAACATTATCAATCTTATTGCCACGCCTTGTTGAGGATTGCTAGTATTTCTTATACATTGTTTATATTTCTAAATTATATACTGTATAGGTATTTAAGCAGATTTTAAAATGATAAATCTCCTTTTAGGCTATTTGCATTCAACCTGTGTAATGAGCGATGGCATGCTACTAAGACTAAATGTAGCTGAGAATTACTGGTGCAAAAAAAACAAACAATGCAAAACACAGGCTGGTTATGGACCCAAGCGACACAGAGATGAGGAAAACAAGGGATGAGGATAAACTCAGGTTTTACTTTAAAAAAACAAAACAAAGCAGGGTAGAACAAACTAGACTACAAACACAAAAGCTACAAATAGACTAAGACAACTTGAAAACAAGACTAGACTACAAGAATCACTTGGTAACAAAGAAACCGCTTGAGAGGCCTGGTATAAAATACACAAGACAATCTGGCAATGACTGACAAAACAAGACTGGTATATACAGGGCAGGACAATGAACGGATCAAATGGGGCCTGGGCCCAGGGGCCACAAGCTAAAAGGCACCCTGAGGCCCCTGAAACAATCTACTGCTAATGCAAAATGCAGATATAAATAGGCCGATAGTGCTTAAATATGTGGACCCTTTAGCCCATTAAGTGCCCCTTTACTGTACTTTCTACACCTCAACCCTTACCAGGGCCCCTCAGTCCCACCACAACCAATACCAGGTCCTCTACCAGCATGTGTTAGATAATAGGTCTATTTAGCATTATGTACTTAAAATTATAGTCGCTTTCTAGTCGATATTTCCATGACTGCACTCCAAAGAAACTCGTGTCCAGGGGTCTGGTAGTATGTAGAGCCGACCTGGGGTATATAAAGGGGAGTGCTGGACAAACTGATTGATTAACAGTGACAAACACCTGTAACTGATAAAGGGCACAATTAGGGCGGGTGACATCTAGTGGGTAAAAACTAAAACTACAACAGACATAAAACTAAACT
Source organism: Hiodon tergisus (assembly GCA_025775045.1). NCBI lineage: Eukaryota > Metazoa > Chordata > Actinopteri > Hiodontiformes > Hiodontidae > Hiodon > Hiodon tergisus. The sequence goes on from JAOVYW010000032.1 coordinate 1,775,244, forward strand.
CAATACGTGAGTGCGTGACGTTTATACTTGTTTATTATATTCAAATACTTTCTATTTAGCATTTTAAATTTAAGTAAGTAATTTAAGCTTGTAACACGCATCCAAGCACTGGACTATACACACGCTCAACTACTTAATTTCTGTAGCGCAATTCCGAGCTCTGCTTAATCCCTCTCCTTTAAAAATCCCTGCTCCCTGTTTGTTTTCTGTCTTCACGTGGTTTATTAATAGATTCATTAAAATTCTCCCCACGTTCACGATCAAGCAAACATTGCATTATTCAGGGGGTTAATTACACTGATAGAAAGCTCTACCATCAATTGTTCTTTCACTCCGCTTGTCTACGTAGATGTAAACACATTTGAGAAAGTTTTAACAGTTAAAGTGAAACTAACTAAATAAAATTAACCATTAAAATGTGTTTAGTGTTGATATCCCAGTTGAAACCATTAAAACGGAAGAACCCCGTATTTGAAATGTTCTTCAGTGTTCAGGGATTTTTCCTACACTGATCGAGCAAATCCGGTATTGAAGTAATAAAATTATTTCCAAATTCACAGAAAGCTTTAGTTTTAAGTAATGCTGCAGATTATGACAGTAGATGGCGTCGTAGTTTAATATTTAAACATTTTCGTGCGCGTAGGGTTAGGTAATAAGTTCAAATCACGTCAGTAGTCGAAAATACCCAGCTGTATGAATTAGTAAAATGAAAAAAAAGAAAAGAAAAAAAAAACAGGGTAATTTGTAATTTCCTCTTTGTAATTACTACATTTTTTAAATCGTGTTTGCTCGTCAATTTTATTTTTTGCCAAGCGGTTTATGTAACACGTAGTGTATAGCCGATTACCTGCTGGCTCTTCAGTATGATTAACCACTAGAGGTCAGTCTGCCCATTTTAGCACGATGAGGAATCAGGTGACCTTAGTGCCTGACCGACCAACCACACAAAGGGGATAAAAAGCAGAGCAGTAGGAGGTATTCAGAATATTTATTCTGCGCAGCAAATGTATTTTTTCCTCATTGTTGGAGCCCAATAATTCTGTGCTATAGCATTGCTTGTAGATACTGATAGGAAATCAGTCTCGCCTTTTCAACTTCAGAGTGCAATAACCATGTTTACAATGGGGAGAGCTCCTTCAAATTTATAAAACCGATACATCACTTATTTTACAAGTTTTCTGTTGTAATGGTCTGTGTGTATCTAACGCACACTCAACGGCTTGATGGACGAAAGCTCTCGGAGTTATTACCACATATTTCCTGCTTTATTTGTTTTGACTTGGGAACTAGAATAACGCAACCGGCCAGCCTATGTTATCTTACCGGACAGTCCACGACTTCAGGTCGCTGGGGTTTACTCGCGAGCATATGATAAGCCGAAGAACGTTAGAATACAAAAGGAGAAAATGACAACAGTTCATTCAGCCCAAGTTCATCTTCACGAGTTATCTTCACTTAATTAGACTTACCGACCCTGTAACTCGTATTGAAGTCATCATTTAAGGACACGAACTTACATTTCAAAATGAACAAAATCTACTAATGAAATGTTTAAAAAAGGTCCGAACAGAACAACAAACGCTTAATATATAGTTGGGTAAACTTGAATGTCTTTTATTAATATTATTATTATTACGAACTCGCTAAGCAGATTCTCTCATCCCGAACGATTTACATACACAGCTGGATAATTACTAAAGCGATACAGATCGAAGTTCCTCGTTCAAGGTAACAACAGTAGAGCTAGTATACTTGAGTAAAATGTTTGGGTTATCGTTACCCACACTGTACACTTTTAAACAGTTCTCCATTCAAAAATGTTCTCCAAAATCAACAATGGATACCAATAAAAACGTATACATAAAAATATTATTTCACATTTCCCCTCCCCATATTCTGTACATTTGTATGTATTTTACATCCCTTTACTTAGCCTCTTTAAAACAAAACCAGGTCTAAACAAATCTGAGCAGTTAAAACTAAATCAAAGCTAGAACTATGGTCTTCACATTTTTTATGTTTTGGGATGGGAAACATTTTAAACGTCGTCAGGTTACATATAAGAAATCCCCCTCCCCCCTAAAAAAATCCAACATTTATAGAATTACAACCACATTAAATAAGTAGATAAGACAAGTGGTCTAGTAAACATGGAAATATTAAACGTAAGGTTAAAATAAAACGTGTAAAATATGGCAAAAACAAAATATAAATGACAAAAATCATTCTTGAAATTCAAAATATTTGGCACAGGGCATGCACTCCACAGGGCAACTTGACATACAATATTTAATATTCAATACACAAACAGCACCAGATAACATTGGGTGTCTTTCAATTAATATTTTCCCTAAAACAAACTTCTGAATGGAATAATAAAAAATAAAATAACATGTAAATGGATTTCATCACAAGGTTGGGTTGCCGAGATCGAGTCATTCCTCGTCTTTTTCTTCTGATCTTAACATCAACCTTGGAGCAAAAAAATCTAAACCAGCACAGTTCTACATCGGGTATTCACATAAAAAACACAACAAAACAACAGCGTCCAAAGCAAAACGAAAACTAGGGCCACCGTGACAGCCGTTTGAGATGCGTTCGCAGGTTCTTCACAAATTCAGCGCTCCCGCTTAACTGATGCAACGGTCAACAGGTGAACATACGAGTCCTAGCGTTTTAGCGACTTTGACGTCGCAGTAACGTTTTTTTTTTTAATTATGCTCACGAGAAAATTAGATATATTTTCTTTCAGTCCTTCTGGTAACTGCTTAAATGTGAAACTGCTGATAACAATAAACTGTGCCTGGAATGTCTGGTCCAATGGGTATATCAAGCTACAAAACCATCAGAAAACCTAAACAACCACAAGAAACAAATTTCTATGTAGATGGAGAGGACAAATGTGTTAAACACCAGCAATAACTGCTGTAACACACAGGGGGTTTATTACAAAGCCAACATTATACTGGCATTAACACTGAGGGGTGAAGGAGACCCTGAGTGACTTGAAAAAACTCAATAATAAAAGATCATTTTACACTTTTCTTAATCACTAAGCATTAAAAGCAGGGAAACAGGAAACCAGATCAAAAGTGAAAAGTGTTAGTCGATTATTAAATAGTGTTTGCATGACAAGAGTCAGCTAGCTGAACAATATCCAACAGCAAATTTCAGGCTTGAAATTTGGTTGCTTCTTAAAAGCGCACCTCAAAGCCGACGTATGGACCCAAAAATCAAAGCGCCAAAATGTTCCCATTCGTGTGATGATTGGGATTAGTCATTTTTTCACAGAAACATAATCCAGGGGCTGCGTTTCCTTGGATTCCCCAGAGCTCCAAGAAGGGGCCAGGAGAGGCTGTGCTTTATCATACTGTCTGTGTACTCAGCTGGAGGGAGGGCGGAGTCTGCTGTTCTGAGAAATTGTTCAGGGGAAGAAAAAGAAAAAAAAACCTCTGGGGTTTAGCAAAACTACAGAACATAAAACATAGCTTTTGTAAATGGTTTGAATTGGGATTCAGCATTACAACACCAAACTCAAATCACACAAGTGAGACACTCCGCGTTGGGCCTGTTAGTCATCGGCTTTTGTGACGCGGAGCAAGGGCTGTTTTTGTGCGCCCACTGTACATTTGGGAAACATTTGGGGAACGCGGTTAGGGGAAGGTGCCACTCTTCTGGGTCCGTATCACATCTCTCAGCCTTGGACCGGATGAAGCATGTTCCTGCACTCGCCTACTAACATGGAGACTCTTCAGTGTGGAAAAAGGAGAGACTTTGGGGGGGTTTTGTGTTGTTTAAAAGATCCACCGTGTCACACAGCTAACCCATTTAACCACGTCTCCTGTTATGTTAACAGTGTACGTTGAAAGAAAAATGGTACTCATAAAAATGGTGCCTAGACTTACAAATGTCACGTGGTCCAACTGCAGTTTCTTCACATTCTGTTCACATTTTGTCTGAAATCTTTTTGCCCTATTAAAAACAGACATGTTGGTGCCATCCATAAAGTAAACAATGGAGGTTTTTAGCCAAAAAAAAAAAAAAAAAAGTAGTGAATTATGAATACTAAAATGTGATTTAAATTAAAGTCAGTAACACACTCCCTTTGTCTGAAGCCAAAGCCAAAACTGCTTTCAGGCTGTACTGTGCGTTTTCTCCCACTAAAAATGACCCTTCTAGGCTACCATGGGAGTGACAGGATACAGAAGTCGCCATTTCCAAAGTTAGTTCAGGACTTGTTGTTCAGTTAGTTTAGCGTTCGAATCAAGAGGCGTTACGGGGTCTCCTTTCTTTCCAGGGTGGTCCCATTAGTACTGGTGTTAACTTGAGTGTGCCTCGCCCAGGTGGACGCTGTGCTGGGACGTGGGGTTCAGAGGGCAGACAAACGTGGACTTCCTGTCCATTTCAATTTAAGATATCTCGAAATACATTTTGAGATATATCTAAATCACAATTTGGCGTGAC
>JAOVYW010000032.1:1785767-1809367 GCA_025775045.1 Hiodon tergisus
GAGAATTGTCTCAATCCATCCATCCAGGTGATCAGGGTTAGGTACAGTGGACTTGCAAGATGGCCATTGTCACATCCCCATAACTTCATCTTTCAAAGGCCAAGCTACGAGTTTCTTGGTCTGCCATTCGGCCTCTTCCTAGCTCCATGAGTCTTTGAAAAGTGAACTGATGTGATTCCGGCCACCCTGGAACAACTTGGACAACTAGCTCATTTGCGCCTAGTCTCCAGACCAGGCGTGGCAGTGCAGAAGCCACCACTCCAGGCTGGACCTGTGAGTGAATTGTGCAAAGAGCCCTGTGCGCTGCCTTCAGGAAAGAACACATTCACTTATGCTTAGGTGTGCGGATAGGTGAGGGGAAAAGTTGCAGCCTCCAGCTATGGTTGGGGTAGAGTGTAGAATGCAGAGCTTATACAGGATGTGTGAGGTGCCTTTGTAGTGTGTGTGCTATATAAACCTTCTGGAGTTACAGGCAGTGCTCCTGAGTCTGCAGTCCTTTTTAGAGGAGATCAAGGGGACACACATGCGTCTCCAGTCAGACAACACTGACAACAACAGTGGTGTCCTATATCAGCCACCAGGACAGCTCAATGTTGTCTGGTTTCAGGCAGTTATCAACCAAGTCTTTGCTTAGGTATATTGTGGTATATGTGTCCAGAGTGGGCTTGGTCTTCTCACATGGAAGGTCAAAGGTTACCATGCCTAATCTTGCCTTCTTACCTAATACAGGGGAACCAGTCTGTAGAACTGGAGGCTTTCTGTCTCCCACTCTTCCAGAGAGCATCGCCTCCATTCACTATGTCCAGTGAGAACACTAGCGTACACATAGCGCGATTTGTACTACATAGCCTAGTTATACTCACCCGTTAGTGATGGTTACACGTTCATGCTTGAAATTGAACGTTGGGTTCTTATCATAACTGTGATTCTCTGAAGTATAAATATTAACCATCATTCTTTGTGGTCGCAGTGGTCCTGGAGTGGCTCAGAAGAAAAAATATAATGCTGTCATGGCTACCAGATTTTACAAGACTCTGGTTGCATAACACCAACTGCTCTTGTAGCATTTTTCTTATCTGCTCAGACATTTATGGGTTCTTGAGGAGAACAACCCTATTAGTGATGGTTAATACTTCTATCAGGCTGCATGTTTACTTTTGTTTGCAAGGTTTTGTAAAGATGGTCATGATGGATTTACATGACTGTCACATAGTAACAATTAGTAAGAAAATACACCTGTTATTTCCTGTTATTGCAAAACCCTGATATTATATTTAGACATCTATGTTTAATTTAGGAACTAACCACCCACATTACAATTACCAGAGATTTACAGGTTAGAGTTTAACTTGTATTATATATATTACAGATACTAATTAGATTTTAATTTGGGATGATATTACATTATATACATTAAAGGTTTATCTATTTTTTTTTTTTTTCTCCAAATACAGTATATTGCTGATAGTCCTACTTATGCTGTATTATCCTGAATTTGTCACCTGGAGTTCATTAGGCGGCACATTGTTCTATAGCATTTGACAGATATCAGCTGAGAACTTCCTGTGTTGATGAATGAAATGTGTGAAGTAACCTTGGTGAAATAAGTGTCTGAATAATACTAATAATAACGAGATGTCTATAAAAATGTGCGGATGACAAGTCTGTTTTTACATTTCCAGTACATACTTGTTCGTTTGTTTTTCCTTGTTTTTAAAAATATTTTAACAAAAACAAATGCAAGGTTTAGCTGTCATATAGCTCAATTTATTGTATGGAACTTTTCTGCCTTCTGCCTAACTTTATGACACTGAATGAAATTTGCAGGCTCCTTTTTACCCAAATAAAAAAAAGCTTTGTATGAGCAAAAATAATAGAGTTTGATACTGGCAGGCGCTGGAAAAATTTAATTGACTCTGACAATATTTCGTTTTGATAATACTGAGGCTGCGTTATAGGGAATGGATTAGGCTTTCCATCTTCGGACGCGTAATATTTGTAGAAATCTAGTATGTCTCTATTAATTATAATTCCCTTATATGTTTTCTTTGGTGTCATATATTTGCCTATTAATTATTTCCATATAATTAATTCTAACTGATTAGACACTCAGAGTATTTTGTAAGAGGATTACATGTCAGTAAGAAATGGTGGTAAAACAAATTATTGTTGAGTTGGAAGAAAAATATAAAAACAGATATTAATATATGAAAAATCCATACATTGCTCAAATGTTTTTACTTTGTTAAACTGATTTGTAAAGGGAAAACTTCAAAATCTTTATACCTTTTTTTAAAATTATAAGCAATTAAAATTGATTTCCAAATGTATATTTAATTTGTGGAAATGTGAGATATCAATACTAGTAGTTTGAGGTGCCTTGAAATTAGGTTATCCAAGGATGCGATAACAGTTTTTAATTAGTCTATACTGAAGCTATTTTTTTAAATTAGTCCAAACTGAAGCTATTTAGCCCCCTTGTCTAAAAGAGTCAGTGAATGTAACAAACAATCCAGTCTGGGAAAAAAAATAAATAAAAAAATAACTTCTAATGACCACTAATTAAACAAGCATCAGTTCCATTATTTTAATGGGATTATGAATATGACCATTCATCCGAAAACGTGGTGAATCGCAACCACTGGGGGTCATGACGGCACTGAGGGGACCTACCTGTACACAAGAGTGTCGTCAGAGGAGCTGTTGTACTGGATCTGGTACATGCGAATGCCGGGGATGTGCCGTTCTGAGGGCCACCGGATCACTGCCGAGGACGATGTCAGCTCCATTGCCACCACCCTCTTGTCCTGGTTCTTGGTGTCATTGCTCCCGGATTTGGAGGAGGTGGTGATGTCAGATAGACCGGGGTCTGCCTCCTTCATGTGGCCAGTGTTGTTGATGAAGAGGGGCAGCGGGATCATGTTAACCTCCACAGAGGCAGTGGCGATCCCAGCTGCATTTGATGCCACGCAGCTGAAGGCCCCGCTGTCTTTCAGCATAGTGATGAGGATTTCCAGGGTGCCATTGTCATGCAGGATAGTTCGGGAGTTGTTGTGCACCAGCCTGCCGTCGGGGAAGCGCCAGTGGATGGCTGGGTCAGGATCCCCCATGGCCTTGCACTTCAGAGTCACACTCTGCCCCTCCATGACATAGGGCTTAGTGGTCTGGTGCTTGGTGATCAAAGGGGGCTCACAGATGAACTCCTCTTCCTGGATGGACCAGAAGTACTTGTCCATGAGGTGCTCAGGGGAGGCGCACGTCTCCAGGTCGTCCTCCCGTGTGAGCCGGCGGAGCCATAGCAACTCGCAGTTGCAATGCAGTGGGTTGCCCCCAAAGCTCACTGCCAGCGAGGAGGGGTTCGAGCCCTTGGTGTCCGACAAGACCTGGGCGTGCTGGAACAGACTGTCTGGTGGCAACTTGTGGAGCCGGTTGGAGGTCATGTCCAGGCGTACTAGCTTGACCAGAAGGGTAAAGGTCCCGGCCTCGATGTGGTCGATGAGGTTGTGGTCCAGGGTGAGAGTGTTTATGTTGGTCATCCTGGCGATGGCCTCCCATGGGAGGCTCCTCAGGTTGTTATAGGAGAGATCCAGGTCCTCAATGGTGCCCACAAACTCATCAAAGGACATGGGGGCGACGTGGTGGATTTGGTTATTACCCAGGATGAGATGGCGGAGGTTGACAAGCCCTTTGAAGTGGTCACTCCTGATGGCACTCAGGCGATTGCCATCCATGTGCAGGGCCCTCAGTGAGCGAAGTCCCAGGAAGGCATGGGGGGTGATCTGGCTGATGGTATTGCGGGACAGCGTGAGGTGGACCAGGCTAGTCATGTTAAAGAAGTCTTTGCGGCGGATGACCGTGATGAAGTTGTCTGTCAGACGCAGCTCCACCGTCTTGCGGTCGATGGTAGGCGGCACGAAGAGAAGCCCAGTTTTTGCACACAGTAGGGTGAGGGTTGGAGAGATGTTCTGACATATGCAGCGGCCCGGGCAGCTGTGTCCCTTCACCAGCACTCCAAACATGAGCACACACAAGAAAATGCGCTCCATGATACGTCAGCTCGCTGTTCCTGAACACGGAAAGAAAGACAGGGGAGACAATGTTTAAACAAAGAGCTGTGTAAGAAAACCCTTGATTCTCAGAAGAAAAGGAATAATTATTTCAAGGAATAAATTATTCTATAGCTTATTGGATTCATTGTCTCTACATTGGGGGAAAGCAGGTGGAAAAGCAGCATGAGACCACCCGTAACCTTCTGTAACTTTGCTTGAAAAAAATAAATAGCTGAAAATATAATTTAGAATAGAAAAAAGCTTTGAAATAAATTACAGCCGCTCATTAAGTAAACAAATCAAGGACACAGCAGTTGGAAAACATTGCTGTTATTGCCAGTTTGGAATCCTTTCTGAGTTGCTTATTAAAAGCACTGATGCAAAACCATTTATTTAATCATACTGTGCAATAGCGGTAATCTGTGTTTATTCATTTTCATAACTTTGGAGGAAAAGGATACGTGAGACGATGAATTAAAAAATATATATATTTCAAATGTAGGCATTGTTTTCTGGCATAGTATAAACTAAACTTTTTATATTTATTATAATTTATAATAGCATTACTAAGAGAATCAGTAGAGTTATGTATGTATTCATTAGGTCACATTAATTTAATTTCAAAGTGAGTTATAATTGTGCATTTAAAGAGACATTACAATTACATTACAATTAGTCAACAAGAAACAATTTTGATACAATATAATGACTATTGTATGTTGTTGTGAAAAAAAAAATTATAATAAAAATGGAAAAAACGAGCAGCTTCTTACAGCTAATTAGTGTGAAAGAAATAATCCATCAAAAATGTAATACCACCTGGCTTACTGGTATTTTTTCAGTATGTTAAAGTTAGTCGGCTAACTAGTCACAGCTTGCCATCTCTGCTTCTGCTTGCTGTGGTTCTGCTGGGTTAAGCTAGTAGCCTTGCCTTCACTCTGTCGCATACATCACACACTGACTGTGTACTAAAACCTTATTTTGCTATCCCACTCTGTTCAGGTCTCGGTAGATCGGATTTGATTAAACCGGCTGCTTCGGTACCAGGTTAAAATTTGCCGTCATCTGATTTTTGGGTTTCTGCCCTTTTTTATATGCAGTTCAGATGAAAACATCACAATTCGGGATTATGCACTTTTGCCTGCTATTGTTCTTTGCTGATGAGGTCTTTTCCCTGAGCTCCATGCTGACATCAACTTGCTCAGCTCAATCAATGAGTTGAGCTGTCTAGCTCCTACCACACGCATCTCCACAAACGTTGTATATTTAAATAAGTGTCATTGAACGGAGGAAACTTTTTATATTTTCCACACATTAGTATTCACTTTCTGATGTATCTCTCATCCTGTTTACATACTCTCGGGATTCCCTGACCATTTGTGAAGTGGTCCAGTAGTTGGAAGCTCCTGACAAGGTGTTAGCTCTCTAGGGGGTACAGTACTGTGGGGTGTTGGAGAAGCAATCAGAGGACTCTCAGATGCAAATCTGATCAAAGAAACCATGTTTACATGATTGGGTGCAGGGCAGGCTCCAACGTATACTAGCTCATCTGTTTTTTGAAAAAAGGGGGGGTTGTTTCTGTACTGGGAGAAATTACTCGCTAGTTCTTCCACTATTAAAATACACCTTGTAACATTGCTTCAAATAATTCTGCCTGAACATATCTACACACAAAAAGTGCATTCCTTTTTATCTTTTTATTTCTACAAATAATTTTGTAGGCCACTCGCTCATGTTCCACATATAAGGCCGGCCACCCAGTTTTTCTATGCTTTCTAAACAATGGTTAATTAGTACTTTGGCGGAAGTAGTGGATATTTTTGAAAGAAATGTATTTTCTTTTTTTTTAGGAAACTATTTTCCAGTTAAAAAAAGAAATGGAATGCTTAAAAGTTTGTTTTAAAAGGAAAATCCCATACAAAAGACAGGAAGTTGAAGATATTCTTCCATAATGCCCTTGACCAAGTATTTGAAAATGTTTTCCACTATGCATGGCTGCATAACTATTCAAAGTGGGTTCACCTTTTAAAATGTCTTCACCAATAGGTAGGTCACTAAATGGCTTAGAATGTAAACAATTTTTCAAAAGACATAACTCATATTCTTCTAAATAAAATACTCTAACTGCAACCATTATGCATGTTGTCGAAGGTAATTTCACTACAGAAATGTGTGTCAAATAACCCTATATTTTCAGTAAAGCATGTTTTAACCTTGTGTTTGGATGTGGCATTCGTTTGATTTTTAAAATGATTATACTTCATAATTGTATATTGAGTTTTTTATCATTTAAATGCATGTGAGAATGTAATAGTAGCTAATATTTACTTTTAAACAAGCTACATACAATGATATAAGCTTAGCAACATTCAGTTTTACATTGCAACAAACTAACAAATGTTACTGTAAACTGAGCTGATCACTTTAATGCTATGCAATTTTAGCATTTAGTGCTTCATTCAAATCAAATCTAAATAAACATCAAATTTTGACCATTAAAAAAAGATCCCTGGTTTGGGTGAGTGGGTCTTGGCGTCTAGAGTAATCACTAACCAGTAATGCAAGCTAGCAGTGCTGTCAGGAGGGATGTGTGCCTTTCCTCTCACTGCTTATCGGAGCTAAACCTCTCGTACATGGTGAACCAAATGACAGATGGATTAAAGGCAACTGGATCTGAGAAATCTATGCATGTTAGTCAATATTGAATTCACGCCCTCAGATATATTAATTCTTGGACTTCTGTGACTCTCTCTTCTTAGACATCCCTGCCAATATAGTTTGGCCCTTCCATATCGTATGGAACTTTGCTGCCCAAGCAATCTTCTCTCTAGCCACCCTGTCCTGAGCCCCAGGCTAACAGCTGCACCTTTAATTACTCTCATCACTGTCAGGCGCTTTACCCCTCTACACCATGCCCTATATCTGTCACTTCTAATGGCTGCTCCAGTTTAATTTCTGGCCAATACGCATGGCATTTCTTTCATTAGCATGTAATTTGAATGATAACTAGCTGGCCATATATAAGCATTTTTACCCTTCTCGCAAGTTAGTGGCCCTGGCATATGTCAGGTGGTGAAGTCTGCAGCAACCTTTCATAATTTCCTTTTATTTTATTATTTCAATGGCGGCTGTGTTAAACAGTATTTAAAACATTTTCAACACATTAAACCACTTCCCTCAGAAAATCTCTCCCTTGAATTCACAATTCTTGTTTCTGTGGGTTTTTGTTCAGGTTATCATGAACCCTATTACAATAAATTCAGGTTTTATTTAGGTACTCTTCTATTTTATTAGAGGTATTACTTTTTATAAAATATATTATTATTGTTACTGAATACTTTTGCAACATTGCAATTTTGTTCCGTTTGATATTACATTTTCAAACACTGAAACTCCAAATCACTTATTGTAACTTATTGTAAGGTGACATTGATTTTATGTTGGGAAATATTTGCATGATAAATAAAAAATGTAAATTTATTTTTCTTGCATAAGTATTCGTTATGATGTAATTATGGCACGTATGCTGTTTGATAAATAACTCTTAATGGCTGCTTTTAGAGAAGAGTTTTACAATATTTACTACGCTGGCGAATTCAGAGAGAAGGGTGACGAATGTTCCGCAAAAACAGTGACAAATTTTTGAAACGGCTAAATTTTACCAGTGGTGGACTTTAAAAACATGTGAGAAAACATCTTTCAGTGGCAAATTTTAAAAATCCGGAAATAGAAAAGGGAAGAAAATGGCGATTTCAGAAATGGAACAAAAAAAACAACTGATATCGCATGCATATTATTGTGTTAGGTCACAAATTGGTTTGAATCATATATTGGTTTGTATGATCACATACTCTCATACATAGAAAAAATGAATACAGGTAAAACCAACTGAAAAAATATTTTGTTTATGAGCTGCAGTCGAGACATGGGAATGGTGAAGGTAGAAAATCAATAGTTGAGTTAAAAAATATCAGCCCGATGTTAGCGCAGGTAGCTAAGTGAGCAGTGACGGACTGGGACTAAAAATCGGGCTAGGCATTTGTTAACACACCGGCCCAAATTCGTGCTATAGGTAATTATTTACAGCAATTATTTGCAATTTCCTGACACAGACCTGTCAGACACACACTGAATGGATTGTCTCACTGGGCATTTGAAACTGGCGGAGCTGTTAACGTTGACCTGTCAAATGAACAAAGAAAACTGAAGTAATAAAATATTATAAACACTCATGTAGGCCAAAGACTGAACATTAAAATGTATATAATTTATTTTTTCTTTTCTAAGGATGATTTTCACAGCTTGTAGCCAATTAGTGATGGGTCATTTTTGGTGAATGTGGGGAGCCAGTTTTCCTCTATGAAAGCCGGTTAAAGTAACAGTTCTGTTATTTACATGACGCAACGGCAACTGTGGGAGTTCTGTTTCCTTCCTCCCCCCTTTTACCCAGTTACATGAATCTAGTTCAAAAACTAGTTCATCCCAAAGGTGTTCGATAGGGTTGAGGTTTAGGCTCTGTGAGGGCCAGTCAAGTTCTTCCAAACCAAACTCATCCAACCATGCCTTTATAGACCTTGCTTTTTGCACTGGGGCACAGTCATGATGGAACTGAAAAGGGCCTGACTTTTCCACAAAGTTAGAAGCATACAATTTTCCAAAATGTCTTGGTAAGCTGAGGCATTAACATAGCATTACCCCTCCTCCACCAAACTTTACAGTTGGAACAATGCAGTCAGACAGGAAACGTTCTCCTGGCATTTGCCAAACCCAGACTCGTCCATCAGACTGCCAGATAGAGAAGTGTGATTCGTCACTCCACAGAACACGTTTCCACTGCTCCAGAGTCCAGTGGCGGCGTGCTTTATACCACTCCATCAGACGCTTGGCATTGTGCTTGGTGATGTAAGACTTGCATACAGCTGCTTTACCATGGAAACCCACCCATGCCAAGCTCCCAGCGCACAGTTTTTGTGCTGATGTTAATGCCAGAGGAGGTTTAGAACTTAGCAGTTATTGAGACAGCAGAGCATTGGCGACTTTTACACACTATGCGCCTCAGCACTCGGCTCTGTAACTTTACGTGGTCTGAGTAGCTGTGGTTCCTAAACGCTTCCACTTTGCAATAATACTACTAACAGTTGATCGTGGAATATCTAGGAGGGAAGAAATTTCACAAACTGACTTGTTGCAACAATGGCATCCTATTACAGTACCACGCTCAAATTCAGTGAGCTCTTTAGAATGACCCATTCTTTCACTAATGTTTTTAAAGGTAGACTGTATGGCTAGGTGCTTGATTTTATAGACCTGTGGCAATGAGACTGAATGAAATGCCTGAATTCAATGATTAAGAGGCGTGGCCCAATACTTTTGTCCATATAGTGTATAATGGAAAGGACATATACAATAAGGGTGACATTAAGAAGCAAGGAGCCGGATAGAAGTTAACAATTAACTGATCTATATGCACATTCAATTAATCCAATAAAAAGGAAAGTTTATCCATCAGATAACTATTTTATTTAAATCTCCCAGTTTTTTTCACAAGTATTCCCTATGGGAAGTATTTGTAACAACCCTTTAAAACCCATTCATATTAGTTTCAGTGAGCATAGAATTATGAAACCATTGCCCATAATGTTGTTAATTTGAACACGTTTGTCAGTATGAACACTTTGCAACAGTTTAAAGGTGTTCTCTTTCCAATCCCCAATTAAAATCTAGAGAATCTCAGTGTTTAGCTCTAGATATTACAGTGACAAGTTAAATGCATTTGGCTGACTTGGGTACTGAACCTCATCAGTTGTACTCTATAATATAGAAAGCATGTTTTAACAGTTAAGATCCAAATATCAGTACTGTGTATGGAACATTTCCATTAAACATAACTAACATAGTTTTAAAATCCAGTTAATTCATAGATTATTCAGCTAATGGAAAATAATCAACTAATTTTTTTGGACTGATATACCACTCAAACTGCATGAAAGTTGCTTAATAGCTTCGACATTCACAGTGTTTTAATAGTCAAAGCTCCGTAACTGCAAACATGTTTGGCACTGTTAGGGGTGATCAGTGCAGTACCCAAAATTAAATCATGTATACAAAATTTAAATGAAACGGCAAACTGGATTTCATTAGATTATATTGCAAATAAAAAAAATATTACGTGTAAATTAAAATATTATTCATATTATTCATCAATTATGTATTAACATATTTAATTATTTTTTCCTGGGTTTCAGCTGATGCTCGAGAAGTACTGCATGCAAGAAAAAACAATAAAATAAATAAATAATAATTTACAGGTTTTGATGTTCCATTTCTTCATCTCCAGCAGTGCTAATAATTAAATGAATAATAAGTAGGGTAGGAATAATTTGTGTCAGACATCTTTTTTTTGCGAAAGGTCCCTTGTAATCTGATTTTAATTTGAATGTATTTTTCCTGTAAATCAAATCTAACATTGGCACGGCGGTTTTAGCAATGAGCGTATGTAGTTCCCAGGAAAGGCAATGTACCCTTTGAATGTCTTTATGTTATCGATGTCACTATTCGGGATGAGCATGAGTACTCAGGTATTTGCTAAGAATGTTAGTATTTGTTAACATATGGCATGATGGATGGTTCAATGTTTTTTTACCACATAAAACCAAGTTCATGGATTAAGTTCATAAACTTAAAACCTAACATCAAACGTAAAATCAAACAAAGACGTGACGTTAAAGTCGTATTGTGAAATACGGATAGAAATTTTATACAAATTGATATATACATATACAAATGAATCAGCAGATAAATGTGTTTATTTTAACTAAATACATTTTATATTTAATATTGAAACAACTACTGAAGAGTAAGAGCTAATTACTAATAATCTTGTGGTACAGCATGTGTAAACTGATGGGCAGTATTCTTAGGCTTTTAGAGGTGCCAAGAGGCAAAAACCTGATATTTAAAAAAAAAAATGTTGCTCTACGTTTTTCTTTTTGAACGGGCCTAGAGACTGATTTTGCCACTACCCCTCTCAGCTACCTAGTTCGTCACCAACCCGAACCATAAAAAAAACTTCCTAATCCAGCAGATGGAAACTCAGAAATTCTGGGAGAACCCTGTCCTCTGGACTCTCGTCTACACCCTTCTGGGACAACCATAACTTCTGAACTCTCACCGGCGTCCTTCTGGGACAACCCTGTCCTCTGGACTCTGACCAGCATCCTTCTGGGATGACCCTGTCCGATTCACCCTGCATGTTGTATTAATAGAACCAGTTTATTTTTTCTCCAAAATTTCTCTCCTCTAGTGACATTGATAAGAGGAAACGAAGGTATTTCCATGTTAACAAGGCCACAAGGCTCATATCTTTTCGGAGGGTCACAGATCTCCTGCCTGCACAGTTACAGATTCACTATTGAGCATCAACTGTAAAAAAATAAATAAATAAAAAACTTAGTAACCATAGCAACTCTGTTATAGAATTTAGGTCTCTGAAGCACATACTGTGCTGAGCTCCCAAGAATCTGTTCTTGATTGAGAAAGCAGATATTGAATATTTACAAGACTTGGTTTGACATCCGCACATGACATGACCGCAACCAGGTTTTTAAGAAACAAAAATTCGTTCAAAACTTAGGCTAAACCACTTTAAACTTGATTATATTACATAAACAACATCATGTCAGTGCTTGTGTTTCACGTTAGTTGCATCACACAAAACAGAACATACTTCACATGAGGCCCCGCCTCCTAGTGTCTAGGATGACTGAATAATCGCAATTCCTATTTTCAATGTTTGTTTGTCAGCGAAAATAAAACAGTGAAATCATCTTCCACTCCTGAAATACAGTAAAAACACAATGGCCCCTGGAGGTATGGTTATAACAAGCTGTTCCTCCTCAACAGAAATGCAGTAAAAACCAACAACACAAGGACCTCTGGAGGAATGGTTATAACCAGTTTTCCCTCCACAACTGAAATGTAGTAAAAACCAACAACACAAGGACCTCTGGAGGAATGGTTATAAACAGTTTTCCCTCTACAACTGAAATGCAGTAAAAACCAACAAAACAAAGACCCCTGGAGGTGCGGTTATAACCAGTTTTTTCTAGTTGGTGGCCCTGGTGCAGGGTTCGGCTGCCAGCTCCCTACACTGAAAACAGTGAACAATCCGGGACACTGTGCTAGCTCTGTCTTCTCACCCCACCCACGGCGTTATGTCCTTGGCTCCGGATCACACTCTCAACCAAGGGCAACGCCAGCCAAGTAATCAGCACCCATCAAGCAGTTTCACTAAGCCTTGAAAAAAATAGGGGTAAAAACTTTGGATTGAGATCACATAATTAACCATTAACACGTCATTGGTCTTTCATAGGCACTTAAATATATTTAGCAGCAGATGAAGTGTTAGTCAGTGACTAGCGGCTCATAGGACATTATCTCATCCTGATTTCAATGTAAAGCAGCTGGACCTACAGTCATCATAAAGACACAGGAAGTATCCCAAAATAGCATTGTTTTGCGACGACGACATTGGCATGATCATTTTAACTGCATCAGTGAGATTAATTTAGTTTAGTTATTTATAATTACAAAATGTTCTGTCATTATATGTGTCAATGTCATGCTTCAAAAGCTGTGAGATTCAAAAGCTGTTTCTCCGGTGGGATTTGAGGGGATAATCAAGGCATGTTATTACCAGTGTCTCTCTCATTCTGTAGATAGGCAGCAAAGTAAGGAGAGCTAAATGTAAAATGTAATGTAGCGCCAAACTAGAGATGTACAATGTACGACTTTGGAATAGTATCCTGTAAATATTTTGTCAATGGAATGATTGTTATAGATCTATAAAGGTAATGTATATATTTTGGATCTATATTACATTTTCTTGCCATTATTTTCTTCAAAAATTTAAATAATTGGAGAAAAAAAATAGAAATTTTGGTCAGAATTGTGACTTCTATCTCATCCAGCTACATGCTACTTTGGTACCTCCCATCGATTGATATTGTAATCTATTGGCTTATTATAATAATAATAACTGCATATTATTTTAAATTATTATCTATCTATCTATATATATATATATATATATAATTTAAAAAAAATTTCTATGTCTTAATAGTAGCATCACTTCACAAAAACACATTTCAAGGAAAATTTCCGTGTCATTGTGTATTTTGATCCCGGAGGATTTTCTGCTATTCAGTTAACTTTGATCTAACACGCAGGAACTTTGGTGCCAGGGTGCTGGATTCCACTCTGGATCTGGGCACTGTCTGGTTGGAGATTGGTGTACCCTGCTTGTTAAGACTCGATGCACTACCACCCTCATTTGCAGTTACGGACAATGAGTGAATAATTTGTTTCTGCAGATTCCCTCAAAATTCACAATGACAACAACAAAAACAAAAACGATATTTGTTTTTGATAGAAAATGTCATGTAATTTTTGACCTTTTGATTTTTTTTTTTCTAAAACGATTTCTTGATTTTTCTCTGAATGATTAGATTCAAACAATGATTCCATAAAGTTATATTCAACACGAATGTCCTGGAATCTAGCAATCAAGCAAAATTTTCCATTTTCCCCAACAATGCTGTTGTACTACAAATCTTATCAAAGATAAAAAAAAGTCATACAAATGTCATACTATTCAACTTCTTTATAAACAACTTATTTGGAGCTGCTTCTGTTAAACTAATAATGATTCTTTTATATATAATTTTTAATTCAAAAGTGTTTACACATTTTTAATCCTCCTTTAAGGTAATGTGGCATGCCAGAGCATGCCCGGTCCGGAAGTGGCTGTAGACAGGAACACCAGGGGTGTGTTTACCTCTTTTATTCAGAATTTCAAGTAAGACAAAGCGAACAAAACAACTCAACCAAAACTCAAAATGAACTGCCAGCATTGGGGGAAAGCAAAACAAAGCCAATCGTCAAAAATTTTAATCTATAACAACCAATACTTTTCCTGTGCAACTAAAATTCCCCTAGCCCTCTGCTGGAACAATTTATATAAGTTTTTAATTGGTTGGTAACAAGGTCCTTCCGTTGGGCATGGCCCCAGAGCTTGAGGGTCTGTTTCTTGGGTGCCAGTCACAGGTAACTCTTGTTCAAAGTGGGAAGGCTACAATAATTATAATAATAATATTTTAAATATATAGCCTTTTCTAGGATTTACAGACAAAGATGATGGGAAAAGGCACACTAAAACAAAATCTAAAGCATATTTTAGCATTTAAACAGTTTAAAAAGCCATTGGAAAAAAGATATGTTTTCAAAAGAGATTTTAAAATATCTATAGGAGCTTCCCTTAGTTTGAGGGGAATAACTGGCAAACACATCTTTGGAAAAACCAGCAATCTTTGGTCCCAATCTTAAAGCATGGAAAGGCATGGAAGATTAACAATTATTTTAAATAGGCTTTGTATGCAAGTAAAAAAAAGGACACTGAAATCAATTATTTGCTTTTACTGGGAGCCAGTGATGGGATGTTAAAATAGGGGTGAGGTGAGCAGAGGGTGGGGTAGTAGTGAAGACCCTGACCACTGCATTCTAGACCATTTGGAGCCTCTGCAAGAGCTTACCAGAGATCCTTGAGTCCATTAAAATAATTATTGCGAGGGGTAATGAACGATTGAACCAATTTCTCTGCATCAATAGCTCTGAGGGAGGATCTTAGTTGGGAGATGTTATGCCGATGGGGAAAGGACATTTTGGTGGTATCCTTAATAAGGTACTCAAAAGATAGTACTCAATCAAAGATCACACCAATATTTTGGGCTTCAGAGAGCAACTTGCTTCTACCCATACGTTTTTAGGTGGACACCTTACGCAGCTATTGGGGAGTGGTTCTTTGATATTACTTTATTACAGTTTTATTTTTATTTTAATTTCAAATCAAGATTTGACACCGGTTTGGCCTGGAAATTATGTGTGTAGATGGTATAACAATTTAAATGAATTCCATGATTGTGAAGTATTTGACCAAGAGGTAAAAGATGAACACTAAAAGGTACTGTGGAGTACAGAGCACTGTCAAACATCAGGGAAGACTGGCATCGTTTAGGTCATTACCACAATGACCTTGTGTCAGAAAGGTGATTGAAACCACTGGAGGACAATGCCAGAGACGGCGCAGAACAACCTCATGATCGACTATATCAAACACAGATCCAAGAGCACAAGTATAGTAATAAGGCCAAACCAGCAGGTACCAAAGGGTTGTTTTCCACCTTCAGCAGGACCATCTCTGCCCCTTCACCAGGGCTGTCTCTGCCCCTTCACCAGGTCTGTCTCTAACCCTTCAGCAGGACTGTCCCTGCCCCTTCACCAGGACCGTCTCTAACCCTTCAGCAGGACTGTCTTAACCAGATCCTGTACTGGTGAATCCCATGATGCTACATGATAATGCTACAATAATCAGTCTTTAGTTCTTCTTTTAGTTTTCTGTGACAATAAAAAAAAGAAAATCTACTCCTGTACTCTAATAATAAAAACATCCATACTCAAATTACTAATATTGCCAATTTAAGGAGCCAACTAAGGAGCTACAGTTTATTTCTGAAATTTCACAGCAGAGGAACTATGTGGAAATATGTCAAATCCAGACCTTAAATGGCACAATTAACTAAAACGCCTATCCTGAATGAGAGGAGCTCGGTTGCTACAAAAGACAGTATACAAAGCTGGGCTCCAGAGTTGTGAACCACTGACATATACCAGTGGAGACCATGTTAATTCCATGTCCGATGCATCTTTAGTTTATGAATTTGGCAGACACAAGTATATATCCAATTAGATGTTTGAACCATCACACGTCGCGTTGGGTGTCTGTCAGGCAGCTGGTTGCCCTGGGTGTCTCTGTCAGGCAGCTGCATGGCCTTTGGGACCAGGGCCTTGATGAGTGAACTGCGATGAAGCTGTTTGTGTGGCTTTTTCATCATTTGGTATAATCAGATGTGAGTGGAAATTGATGCCAAACAGCTCTAATAGCAATATTTCCTTTTACTTTCCTTATATTTGACAGGTCTGAAATTGTGTATTGTTTTCCCCAATTTTAAATATGGTTTAAAACAGCATAGTACAAATTTGAATTCGCAATTGAAATGATGCTAGTGCAATTTTAATGTATAATTAAGAGAGAACAAATGAATGCTACACAAAACAAGAAAAAACACATTTGTTAAAAATACCACAAAGAAGCTTCAAGACATCACCACATTTAGACCATTTCTCAAATAAAAAGGCATAATCTATAAACTGCACCTAATGGACAGAAAGCAGAATATTTGTTTCTGGGCAAGAAGCCAAAATGCCCATTCACTTATCATTGGAAACAAGAAATCCCTCGCTCCCACTCCGACGGTGTCTTTAATTAGTTTAATGTTTAGTCAACGTGCTGTCCACTCCCCGGTTCAGGACTGCTGCTGGAGTACTGTTGTGTGCAATCTTTCAAAGGCCCTCAATTACGTCTGTTATTTAACACTAAGTAATGAGCTTTAGTCATGATTGATGACCTGCTTTTCACCCACATTTGTATTGGGTGAAATCAAGTTTGGCCATCAGTGGGAGAATCCGGGATGTGAGTGGGCTGCAGTGTGGACTGAATATTAGGAACAGTCACACCAGTGTAGCCACAGGTGTCCCACCTCCTCACAATGGTGTCACTGCATCATCTTGTTCCAGGCCAAATTCAAAACGAGGAAAGTTTCACTTCCGAAGAAATTTTACACCCCCACTAATAACTCTCCGTACAACTATTCCCTATGAGTTGTTGAGGCAATATACTATTGCGTACTACTGAATGCACTTTATATTCCATTACTGGCTCAATAATGGCACTCGTACCAAGTATGAAGGGTAAAAAATTCTTATTGCATTTGGACCCAAACACCTTCAGAGCAATCATGAGAAATGATGTCCCTCCTCAACCCCTTCTATCTGAGGACGTTTTTATAATGTGGGTGCGTGGGTAATAAGGTGTTAGGCAGTCCCTCTGTCATCCTTACAGGGTGTAAATAATTCTGTGTGGCAGCCAGGAAAATCAGTATGACAAACCGTGGAGTCCCAGGTTTTTATTAAATTCTTAGACATCTCCCTTCACATCTTCTTGCCTGTTAGACATTCTAAGCTCTTGGACTTATCGACTTATCAAGTTTCAATTGAAGCTATTACTGCGGTGGTAGTCAATACCTACATCATAATTTTAATCAGCTATTTCTTGACAGATTAAACTAAATTGAAACTTTTTTTAATAAAACTTTTTTTTAGTCCAGGAAGAATAATTCTCTAACACTGCTCTTGTTAAAAAAACACAATCTCACAAATGTTTCATTTCATATAACTGTTATTGGTGATATAATACTGCCATTGTAAATTCCACCAATCAAAACCGCACAATGGATTCAGTTTGTCTCAAGATCTGCAGAGCCACTTACATACACAAAACGCATATAACTATTGTCTGAATCCATAAAAGACCATACCGTTACAAATAAACACTGACAAAGTTGATATACAGAGCCCTTCATTTTTATTTGTACCCCTGTTAAATGGAACCTTAAATATGATTAAGCAGAAAGAAGATTATTGAGGATTTTTGCTCAAATAAATTCAAAATAAGCTTTATTGAAAAAGAGCCACATACTTTGTTGTGGTACAAAGACGCCAAGATTAATATCATACCCCTAAATCTCTACAAGCAAAACACAACGAACAGATATAAAATGTAAAAACTGAAGATTCATTTAAAGATTATCAAACTTTTTATATGCTATTATTGGGTCCTTGTTTCGATGGGATATAAAATGATGTAATACGGTAGCAACAAAATCTTTCAGTAACATCCTCCATCATGGTAAAGGCCAGGAATCATTCTAAAATTACAGACAAATAGTAACTGATCATTAAGTTTGGCAATGGCTATACACCAGTTTCCACTATAGAGTCCATCATAAACAAGTTCAAAGCCTTAGTAACAGTTACTACCTTACCAGGAAGTGGATGCAAGAGCATATTGTCACCACACACTGATGTCTGTATAGCAACCAAAAATCCAAGGTTCAAACTTAATCATCCGAATATAACATCTAGAAAACTACTATTCAGCGTTGACTGCATGAATATGGTATTCACAGCTGAGTTCCTAGGAGGAAGCCTTTGCTGAAGGCTCAACACTAAAAGAGATGGTATGAATTTGACAAACTGCATCTCTATGAATATTGTGACTCATGGTCAGATGATATCAGATAATTCTCAGAATTAATTTAGGCACCAAAATGGTGAGGCACAAACAATAGAAAAATATTTAGTGGGCAAAAGTGGCCAACAATCCTGTATCCTCTGGTAGAGGGCTCAAACCTGGTTGAAAATGGAAATTCCAGCATGACAATGATCCAAAACATGCAGTAAGTTTTACAAAGAAATGGTTAGTAGAACACAAAATAAATGTTATTTACTAGCAACCATTAGACCTTAATCCAATTGAACATTTGTTTTAAACTCAAGAAAGAAAAGAAATGTAAAAAAACTATAAATCTGGTAGAGCTGGAAAAATGAAAAACCCTTCAGGAACTGTGCCACAATCTAGAAAAACGGACGGTCTTCTCAGTGTGATAAAAACAAAAGACGAATGTACAAATTACTAATTGTAGGTTTGTGAATCTTCTTTAAGGTGAATGTTTTGGTTAAATATGGATAAATATGAAAATATATGGAGCGAATTTTAGCTGTACAGTATTCATTTTTGAGCAGGTGTCACCAACCCTGTGGACGTCTCAGGGGAGATGAAGTTTATTACAAGCGATTCATCTGTGAAGGTCACACAGAGTAAGCGCAAAAAGACATTGGAAAAGAGCAAAGTCATGATGTCCGTTTCATTGCTTAAGAGTACTGGAATGCCTGCCATTTCAGTTTACCCGCTTGGGAAAATGAGTTCCGTCTCACAAGGGTGACAAGGGCATTGACTCGTCTATGGAGGGGGGTGAAAAATGTTTTTAAAAAAAGAACTCTCCCACAGTATGGATAGCCCTACTTCGCCAAGGGCAGAACTATTTGGTTTCATAGTAGCCTGTCAAGGTAAGGCATAAACTGAGTGATGGAGCGGGGGCTACAGTTATACAGGCAGAAAGGTCTACACCCAGACTTAATGCCAGGTCCGAGTTCCACCAGCCGACCAGGGCTTATACAACAATGCTCTAAAGATCAGCCCCATATAAAACATTCATAAGGTTCTTTATCAGGTGGCCTTTATCTTTTTTGGGTGAATTTAGTTTGTATTTTCATACAGAAGGATGTAGAGGAGGATTGGGAAAATCTAAGCCCGGCAAAACTACACAGACATATGTTCCATCAAATTCTTGAAGATGGGAAATGGGGGGTAGGAATGCTCAGGCTTACATGCAAATGTAGGAGGTTGAGCAGAAAATGAGGGAATGTCAGTCATAGCACTTAAAAAAAAACAAAAAAAAACTGAACTATGGATAAATTCTCATGAGAAAGATGCAGGCAGTATGAACAGTGTTAAGGGAATGATGCAGGCAGTACACAACAGTGTTGAAGAAATAATGCTGGCAGTATAGACAGTGTTAAGGGAATGATGCAGGCAGTATAAAACACTGTTGAAGAAATGACACAGGCAGTATAAACAGTGTTAAGGGAATGATGCAGGCAGTATAAAACAGTGTTGAAGTAATGATGAAGGCTCAGTTAATAAATGCAGAGAAAATGATCCAGGTTGTGCATGCCGTGTGTGATCCTTTAAACAGCATGTTTGACTGGGTACCTCATGGGCTGACGGGATGCTGACATAACCTCACTAGGGGAGTTCCTGTGAGCTAAACGGCAGGCCTAACCCAGTTGTATCTGCAGTCGGCGTACCGGAGCCAAGGCTAATCCTCACTTTCTGTGTGAGTTTGCCGACATCAATGCCAAGGACATAGTGGCCTAAAAAGACATTATGGACACAGCAAAACCAAGCTTATTTTGAAAAACAAAACATATGCAATGCACTGGGGCTTTTATATCACCACCATTCATCTACTGTCTGAATACGCGAAGATAAACTGGTTCTCTGCCACGCCACGCTCTGTTCAGAATCTTACAAATTAAAGACTCCATCTCCGCATGTCCACACAATCTGTGTTGTTTAAAAAAAAACAAAAAAAAACAGCACAGAGTAGATTTAATGAATCCCAGCATGGTGGTCCAACCCCCCCATCTCAGCTGTGGGGGTGGGAATTCCAACCGTTTCCCCTCCTCCTGGGATCAAACTGAATCTAGTCTATGAAAAGCCTTCTCACAGGACTCAAACAGATGTTTTAAAAATCCTCACATATTTCTAAATTAACTAGAAAAAACAAAGCATAAGTTCAATGGTCACCGGTTAAGATGACATACGGCAGTAAACCCCAAATAATCAAGTAAAAGATCTGTTATAAAAAGTTGGCGAATACCCGACTACGCCACCTGGTGGTGACAGAGCACCAGGAACTCAGATTTGAAGTAGTGACCAACTGAGAAAACACCACAATTTCTAAATACACAGGGAGAGGTTTACAACCCATTGCAATATCTCACGTGTTTGAGTACACCAAACCAAGTTTCCCCAAATACCTCCGTTATTTCGGTGCTCCAGTCCATGTTTGACTTTCTCGATCTCCCCGATCTGTCCATGCCTTGCTTCTTTTCCCTTTTGCTCTTTCCCCTTCTGTCATTAGCTAGCTGCTACCAAATATATTCAGTTCCCGATCAGACGCCAATCATTGTAAATTATCCCACAAAAAATCGGGTCTGAAATCTCACGTGGTCAGTTTTATTTGAGGAGTGTGTCGTCCAATTAAGACAAGGTTGCCAACAGCTGGCCATCTCTCCATGCACTTCAACACACGTGTACCAGGTTAGTAAAAAAACCAAAAACACACGTAAAAGTAAAATACACACATGGAGAAACGGCAACAGCAATGCAATAATCCGTTATCTCATAACTGTCTGCCTTCACATGACCCCCAGGTCTTGTTTTAGGAAGTGTCTGTTACATTGAAAAGTAAGGGTGTTAATTAGCTCACGCATATCCAAGATGTCAAGTCTCATAAATTTCCCAGAGGATTTACATACTGTAATGCAGTCTGAAACTCTTCAGCCTTAAAAAATTCTTTCTCACGGTGTTTAGGAAATATTCCCAGACTCTGTTTTGATTTGCAGATTTACACTGAACATAACTGTATTGCTAGAAAACAACCGAATAGAAAATCCATAAATATGGCCACATAATTAACAAATTATCATATAGTGGATTTGTCTGTCCTTACTCTCTGCTGTTTCAGGAATAATTTTGAACCACTGATGCTATCAAAACAAATTCCCTGTAACTTCAACTGAGATGCTGCTTGTCACAACAGAAAAGTGTTGGTATTGCTTGATATTATTGTCGTTATCCTTTTTTTACAATGCTGGAAACCACACATTTCCTCTTAGCACTTAGTTTTATATTAAGCAGTCCTCAGGTGAGCAGACATTACGTCAATGTGAAAACACTATGGAACAAACACCGGAGGATGGAATACAAGTTCAGTTCAATTTTCCGAATTTGCTCACAGCTGAAAATGTGCCTTGCTCAAACCCAGATGATTTTTAACCTCCTGTATTATCACATGTGGTCTGTTGTCAGAGGATGCCAGATGGATGAATGGCATAGCAATACGTATGTTTTAGAGATGTTTTGCATCATTAGGTCTATTTCACGTTTGGTGGACGGTAAAACAGATTTATTCCCCGCTTAATGTAAGAACACTTAAATGAGAGAAAGTGAATATTTAGAAATCATATTTTAAGGCAGCATATTATCATTCTAGGAACGGCATCCCTAAAGCACGCAGAGCCATTGCACCCTGGTATCCTGGTGCACTGATAACAAGACATTCTTGTCACATTCCAAATGGCAGGCTCTGCCTTCAACATGGGGACAGATGTACTGCGCATTAGTACACACATGCGGCGAGAGTGCCAAGGCTGTGATAATGCATTTAATCCAAAGGCAGAATTCATCCGGCGTCTTCGGTTCCAGCGGATGCTGGCAGTTTGCAACCCAAGTCTCGTGTTGCTCAGATTCCTTTGACCAGCATGTCACCCTACCCGCCATCACACATCTCGCATCTTGCCTGATATGCATCCCCCCACACATGCAATCATTGGTCTTTAATAGAGGCTCGATCGCAGGCCCCATCCCAAAACCTCATTGCACTGCCATTGCTGATTATTGGAACCCCACCTCATGCCTCACTGCCTGCGCAGAGCTGAGGTGAATTACAAGGGTTGGGATGTGAGGGCAGCCACAGCTGGACCCCAGGACGGAGCCAATAAGAAGCTGGGCAAGAGATGCCGGGCTTCACCCCAGTGGCATGAAAGATCACAGGCTTTTGGGATACTGTTTAGTTTGCTCTAGAAACCAGAGGGCCCCAGCTGGGATTGAGAGCTACAACACAGTAATACATATGTTTTGCATCCCTATTTAAGGGTTAACTGGATATCAGAGGAATAGAGTTAGGATGTAACAAACAATCCAGAACAAATATCTACAAAAGGAACTAAAAATTATATATTTAAGATTCAACTATCAAAATTCCAATGGTTCTTTAAATGCCTTACCTATGTTGTGATCTCCCTGTTTCTGTTTTGACAGCCTGACACCATGAGAATCAGTGTTTTCTTACCATCAAACCAATGGGTGGGGAATCAGAATATCCAAACGACTCATATATATGTATTTCTCAGAAATGCAATTTGAACAATTTTTTATAAAGGTAAAAAGTATGTAATACATTGTGCATATACATAATGTTGGGTTTATTTAAGTAATAGGATGCTTTAATAAAATGTTAGTGCCTGCTGTGAGAAACGGAAATAAGCGCTGTTTGCTTCATTCTTCCGCTTCATTCTTCCGCTTCATTCAGATGCTATCTGGCAAGTGGTAAAAGACCTCAGTTGTATGTGTGCATTTATTCTGACAAAATGAATGAATAAAAAAAAAAAAAAAATTCTGTTGGATGGAAGTTTAAATTTATTATAATTCAACAAATGCAGTTGTACATGTTTTGCAAACAAAATATGAATACATCTGAATGTCTTTATTGGTTGGTATTTGTTAGTTACGTAATGGCCCATTTAATTGTTTTTCCGATTTGTTTGTTTAAATGTCATACACAATAAATACTCTCCCTGAAATGCATGCCACCCCTCAAAATACAATTTTTTAAAAAAATACTGGCGTTAAACCACAAAAACAAATGATAAATAAATCAGTTGATAACCATAATCATTGATATTGTAAATAAACGACTTCAACCTTCAGGGCTATGGGCAGTTGCAAAGTCTTTAAGGGATATGCGGCACAAAAAATAGTCTACCGTATTGACATACAATTGTAATCTTCAGAATTAAGTTCTTTTATTTAAAAAAAAACTGTTTAACATGCCTCAGCAGAAACAAAGGGAAAGAGATTCCAGACCTGAAGCTAATTGAATAAGACGTTCGTGAACCTGGCTGTATGCA
>JAOVYW010000032.1:1809467-1821833 GCA_025775045.1 Hiodon tergisus
TCTTACCCCCCCCCCCCCCCCAACCAAAGTCTTATGTCGAGGCTGTATACCTAGCCGTTCTATATTTAAACACAGACAACAATCAATTACACCATCAATTATCACGTCGATCGGCTATCTTGCTCCATAAAAAGGGGTCATTCAAATTTGCATCAGGTCTTGGGAATGAGCGGCTGGAACCAATCTCAGTTAGTAATGGCTGACACAAGAGAAAGTTAGGTGGTTGCACATTTGGCAACCAACTCCGTATTGCTGTTAATCATTGCAGACACACAATGATCATTGTTTAATTTATTTTAAGTTAAATTTATTAAATTATTAATTTAAAAATTATTAATAAAATTATTTTTTTAATACAATTTGCTCCAGTAGCTTCTTTAAAGTCTTCCTTTGTTTGTAAATGCTGTAGCACATATACATTTTTTCCCAAACATTCACTTTCCAATTAAGTCAGCCTTCACATTCAATCCATTCTACTAATTGTAATCAGGTAAGTTTTCTGGAAGATCTAATTTACAATGATCTTATTGGTTCATTTTGAGTGCTTAAACAGCGAGGAAGTGAAAATTGGACAAAATTACAACATTGTCGTCAAGGCCCTATAGTGGTACACATTAATTTGGCCATAATTAGACACATGAAAATTCAGGGTCTAACGTCAGATTTTGCATTACATGTGAACATTTTTGCGAACAATATCTGTTTCCATTCAGTTTTTAGCATATTGTTTTTAAATTTGTATACTTTTTTTGGATAAATGAATGGAAACAGTCCATGAGTTGAATGTACGGGGACAGCAGACATGACTGCAAGCTGTATTTTATTCCAAAGTAAAGTTGAAAAAAATGTCCTGAAAACAGTCTAACATCAGCCAAGTGTGGAGGGCAGTGTAAAGACAAAGCCATTCAAACAGATGACTATGGTTGAAACATGGAATTGCAAGACTGTTCACTGCTGGAAAAAATGTAGTTGTGAAAGTATATTATTAAGATTTTAAATATACACTTTTTTTACTATGGTTTATGGTTATATATAAGAAAATTCATTCAACCAGCAATTTACTTGGTTGAAGCAAAATGTGTATTAGTATTCAAAGTTGAAGAGAAAAAGTAGGCGAGATAAACAACCAAGTGCAATGCCATAAAATGAAAAAAAATAATTAGAAACTAGAGTTCTGTTTTTGAGTAGCAACAATGAGTTTCTACAGGAAACAGACAGGTGCAGCTCATGCAGTGGGGCCCAGGCTTTTTATTATATTGAGTTCCTATTATTCTCTCCCTTCAAAGCATTTGGACAGTTGGTGCTAAATAAAATAGTCTTTTGATAATTAGATAAATCAGTGTTTATTTATTTATGTTTATTTGTATTATTTAAATGTTGCAGACATGGAGCAATTAATATAACCTATGAAGAAGACAATGTCACTGTGGCAACAAATAATGGATATGTATGCATATAATATCCATATATATTATTTTAGCAAAAAAAAAAAAATGTCTTTCACATGTCTTTCACTATTCCACGACCATAGCAAGAGTCTGAATACAAATTCCAGTACTAAGCATCCTCCAGAGGGCAGCAGAAGGATTTTTGGGTTTGTTGCAACTGAAACCTTTTTTGGTACACTTCTGTGGACAGATTTAAGCCACCTAGTTTGCTGCAATTTGTATTAAATTTAAGTTTTTTGTATGGATCTGCGTTCTAACAACTCTGCCATGCCTCAGCCACCGCCACCACTCTGCCCAGGGGGTCAGCCTCCTCAGCTGCCACATCTCTATCCAGAGGGTGAGTCTAGTTTGCTACACTGCTCAACAGGCAATGTAAATGATAGTTAATCAGACTTGGGTGTGGTAAAAATAAATGATTTATCGTACCCGTGTTCATATTAATTTTAGAACCAGACAATTATTACAGATTGATATAGCGATATATAGTGA
Organism: Hiodon tergisus; assembly: GCA_025775045.1. Taxonomy (NCBI): domain Eukaryota; kingdom Metazoa; phylum Chordata; class Actinopteri; order Hiodontiformes; family Hiodontidae; genus Hiodon; species Hiodon tergisus. The sequence goes on from JAOVYW010000032.1 coordinate 1,811,405, forward strand.
GATGGTGATAACCATAAGTACAACTCAAGGGCTTCAATGGGAGTAAATATGGCTCTGTGATTAGCATTTCTGTTTCTTGCTCTGTTAGATTATTTTTTTGTATGGTAAACTATGGGTTCTTTCAGAATCACAATGTGCAGTCATCCACAGCTATTTTTTAAATCATATTCTTATGAATCTAGGACAGCAGGTCTGCCCTGTTCTCCATTCAGACACATTCAGGCTACTGAACATTTTCTCTTTAAGATTTTTATTTTCTTTCAGTATACGAAAGCACTACTGATCCATGATGGTATGCAATTTATTATTAATAGGTACAAATTTACACTACAGATTAATTTAATTAAAGTAAATATTAGGTGCCTAATCAACTTATCAACCACAAGGGGCAATGAAAACCAGTATTACGTTTATAAACGCCAACCTTGTTTCTATTCCGGACTTCCCCTCTTAAAAAAAGGTAACATCTGTTCTAACATCCATCCATCCATCCATTTTCAAAACCACTTATCCTGGTCAGGGTCACGGGGGACGCCGGAGCCGATCCCGGCAGGCACAGGGCGCAAGGCAGGGATACACCCAGGATGGGACACCAGGCCATTGCTGGTCTGTTCTAATAGTTTATAAATTTATTTAAAACAACAAACATTGAAATTTTTAATTTTAGCTCGTTGATGAGAGAGGTTGAAGGATGAAAATAATCTATAAAAGAAAAAAGAAAAGAAGAAAAAGCTGACACTGAACTGAAAAGAGGAAAAGAATAACGGAGCAGAACAAAATTGGTGTTGGAACACACAACTTTTTGCAGCAGACGACCACACCAGGTTCCAATACTATCAGCTAAAACTGAGAAGTAGTAGTGGCAGTGTTGCAACGGTGTGGGGAATGTTTTCCTGGTACACATTAGGTTCCATGATGCTGTAGTGTAATGATGGGGAAGGGCTGATCCTCCCCAGCCATTTCCATGTGAGAAGGCAGACTTAATTGGATGATTGTAAGTTAGGGCCATGTGCAGGCTCTAAAAGCAAAATACCAATTCTCCTCAAGGCTACAAGAGGAGAACCCAATTGAGGGTTATGCACTCGGAGCGTAAGTTAAACTGTATCTCACAAGTTTTGTGAAAAGTCATTTTCAATGGTATTTGTTTATAGTTTACAGTAAGCTGCCTTTCTCTAACTAAATTAAATAAATCATTTGGTAGGTCGAGCTCAAACACAAATTGTTCATCTTTGACACCACTGTGGTTAGCATGGTGATTGACCACATTAAGAATAGAAAGCAGACTGATCGAAGTGCGATCAAAGTCATATCATGTTTCAATAAAATCAGCAACAGGCTTGTTTGCCTTTCCCCTTAGCTCGAACCTTTCAAAAAGCAACACAGTCTAATATATATATAATATAGTATAATTTGTATATATTAATTGAAATATTAATTTAATATCCAAGTTTTATTGAGGTTCTTCAACCTCCCAATATACAGACGTCTGGTTTAGCTCACATAACAAAAGAAAAATGAAAATACTTTACTCTAGAAAGAGTTATCTTATTTCAAATATATTGTTGAATTTTGAAGTTCATAGAATTGAATGAAGGATGATGGTGTGCAGAGGACAATTAGCATTATCTGAGGAATTAATTTAGGGTCGGACCATTTAAAGCTGTTTAATAAAGCTGTTCAAAGAAGGGCCAAGCGATGACTGACATTTCAAGCCTCTCATGGCTTAAAGCCATGCATTCTGAACAAAAAGTAAAGATGTATGCAAATTAGAACCAAAATATCCCATTGACCACATACATTGAAAACCTGCTCACAGAACCTAAATAATTGTTGGTATGAAAACATTATTATTACGTTTATATTATTATCTTGTCTTACCTGCTCCCTTACAAGAAACAAGGTTGCAACATTTTCCATTGTTGCAACAAGTTTTCAAGTCCAAACACAAATACTCTATCCTGCTATGTAGTGGCGTTTCTTTCAGTATATTGTATTTGTATATTATCTTAACTCTTTGTAGACAGATTTAGACAATGATAATGGTACGTCCAGGTTGGTCTTGGAAACATAGACACTGAGTTGCTCTATATGATTGTAACATGTAGATGTTTAATCAGAAGGGAAAGTAACATATTGCCACATTCAGAATGAACAAGCCTGGCTGTCTAGGGCACAGGGCTGCAGCATGGTATCCCACCCAGATGAAAAAGCAGATGGTCTCATGTCATGGAATAGAAAGTGGGCAAGCTGTTGTCAACAATACTAACATACATATATATTTACATAATTATTATAATTCTTATTAGGAGTAGAGTTTTTTTTTTAAGCGTGTTACTTGCGTAACAGAAAATAATGTTGCAGAAAATACACATAACCAAAAAATACATTCTAGCAAAGGAAAAGCTTCAGCCAATAATAATTTCAGTAATTATTTGTATATGTTTGCCTGCATTGGTATTGTTGATGATATTCACTTACCTTCTGCCATACATGCTTTGCAAGACACGTGGCCAGATTCCTGCTCTTTTAGTGCATTTATCTCCTCTTAAGACTAGTGCTTCTTGGCCTTAGACACTATTTATCATGAGATTCTTGGAATAAGCTTGAAAGCAGTGTTGGTGATCATCGCTAGTTCAGATCATACCAAACAGATGCATTCCAATTTTTGCAAAAACGTGATGACCCAACTGTCCCACAGGGTTCGGTCTTGATGACTTAGTATGAATTAGTATACTTGTAAATTTTACCAGTTGGTTATTTCACTCATAACAATTGAATGAAAGATTGTGTGTGTGCATACGTATGTCCATTTCCCTTGAAAACAGTTGAAGAAACAAGATTTTTCTTCAACAGTAATATTCTAAATTGTTATTATTCAATCTGTAATATTTTACATCAGTAACAATGTAAATTTTTGTTTTATTTCATATGTTCCATATATCTATGTTCTGAAACGTATGCCTGATAATGCTGTCCATATTGTAGATATGACATCTGATGTAGTGAACCTGTTTTGGTTTTCAAAACATAGTTTTCTGAATCCCATTCTCATGTGAAAGGTGAGCACACCGTTTCTAAGATATTTGAACTTGCACTGGAACTTCATTTAAGAGTATAAATAACTGTCCTGTGGCTTTCTTAAAAATGTTTTTGTGTTACAGTTAAAACATACTTTGTTATCCAAAAGTGTGCCCAAGTATTAGGTAGAATTTTAAGCACTTCGCCATTCACAATTACAGCTTGGAATAGTGGAAAACAAGCTTAATTATAAAAGTCTGTAGTGTGTCAATAGTCTTAATTGTAACTAATAATATACACTCTCTCACTTATACACAATATATACACTCACTCTATTATACACTCTCAGTTATACACGATATACACTCTCGCTCTAAAACAAAATATTTACACTCTCTCTCATACACAATATACTCTCTTATACAAAATATATACCCTCACTGTCTTATACACGATATATATGGTATATGCCCTCTCTCTTATACACAATATATACGCTCTCTCTTTTCTTAATGTAATTATTTTAAAGCATTTCAGGTTAAGTTGCTATGAAGCAAAACAACTTAAATTTAACTTATGTATAAATTATTTTACAGTAGTAAAATATAATTTGAACAAATTTCCTGTACTGAAACTCTAAAAGTTTGAAAACAATAAGATAAAATTGCCATTTCACCCTAGAAAATATTTTTTTCCTAATTAACACAGGTATGTATGAGATTAAATTATGTAATGTCCCTCCAGGGCTGACAATTGGTCTTCCCAGGCTGGGAATGCCCCTACAAGTCTGAACCAATGATATATGTCTACTGTACTATTCATCCAAGATGACCCATTGAGAACTTTAACATAAACTAAAAATTAAGTAAAAGCCGTATCTAATGGGTACAATTTGACATTTATTTGTTATGTCAGAAGTTTTTCAGCTTGCTATCTTGATTGCCTGTGCAATTGTGAGAGTATTGCCATCCACATATTGACCATCATGCCTTAAACGATTGAGCCCCTGGGGGTTTTGTTACCCGGAAATTAAAGATTTTTCCCAAGATTTTGAAACGGTGAAACCGTATTGTAAGCTGTTTTTAGTGGTGGATGCAGGCTTTCCGTACTCTCTTGTTTATACCATCTGGTCCTGCGGCTTGATGGGGTCTCACTCGGCCAAGGCATGCAGCAACGCCTGCTGCTATTTTCATGGGTGTGTAAGTGAGAATGCTGCCACAAACATTTCCCAATTCAGATCTGAAACTCTCAATCAACATTATAAAACCCATTCCATATTTGTGCAACATTTCCTTTGTAGACCTTCTACTCCACCTTCTTTTTGAACACTAACTTTACTCAGTCTTTGCCTAAACTTCTTCCCCCCCAACATCAGTTTTTCTGCCCTTTTGATAACCGTGGTTTGTTTGAACATCTTAACTAAATGTGTTTCAATGACATTACTAACACAGAATTGAATGTATGTCTTGCAGTTCTGGTGTTATTGCATGTGCATATTCACAGGAATAAAAAAAATGTTTTATTAAAAGCAGTCTATTAGGTGATCCTTACTCCCCTCAGTTTTTTCAGTAGATAAAAGATGAATAATTCTGTGATCAATGGGTGGTCAACACAGACCATTATAGGCATGAGCTGTGTTCCAGAAACCTTGATGAAGAGAGCAAGACAAACAGGCGGGACAGGTAACAAAACTATAAACTTACACACGCAGTTCAGTGCACCGTTAGCCCCCAAAGTTTTTCATTGATACCTCCGTTCTTACAAGGTCATCAATACGCAGATATATAACAACCTCCATAGTTCACAGTGGGCATGGTATTATACGCACGGCTCCAGTTGTCACTGAGACTGAGCCGTCGGCAAAGGCCTCTTAGTGGAAACTTAGTTTTTAATGCCAATTCTGTCGACGTTAAATGGTAGTTTTCGTAATTCTGTGTCCTGTCAGACAATCTTAGGGATTTCAAACATTTCACCTTGGATTTCTGTTTGTGCCAGGAACTATTTATCTCACTGCACGTGGCAGTAGTATTCTCTTGCGTCCTCTTCCTGGCAAGATAGAAACTACTCCTGTGGCCTTGATCTGGTCTGATGGACACTAGATTTCAACTGATTTTGGGTTCTTGTGATTTTTTAATAGCCATCACCGAAACAGCTCTTTTTCTGAGTATCCCTTTGCCTTTACGATGATGGTGGGGAATACCTAAGGATTTCCATTCTACGCCCTTTCATAGACCATTGATAGCTAGAAAAGTTCTAGAAAGTTTCAGAAACTTATGAAACGTATGAATCTCCAAGCAACCAAAATGTAACACAGAATTTTTGCATGCAAATACTTAATAATGTAAATAATTCTGGTAGCTGTGTTTTATAAAACTGAACTATCCTGTGGAAAACAAGGTATGTAGCACTTTATGAATTGTTTTAGTAAAAAATTCGTTTTTGGCTATGATTAATAAGGATATAGAGCAATTTAGAGGGTATTGCGAAAGTGGGAAGAAAAATAAACCTCAATAAATATATACCTGGTGAATTTACCTGATGAACTTCTGATCTCTGGTATCTCTGGTGTCATCACACATCACATCTCTTCACCCAGTTATGTTATAAGATGTTAGTTGCCAATACCTAATACGCACTGTTGGCTTCTTTAATGTAGCATCATTCACATCACTTGATTACTGCATTGTGTTCATTATTTATTAATTATTTAATGATAATAAATTTGCAATCGATATATGATATTGTGATTTTCTCCACGATTTACCACACATGGAAATGGAGAGAAGTGGGGCTAGTCCCAATTGCTTTTGAGCCACCTGTCTCGTTTACCCTGAAAGCTACACAGCCTACATGAGGTTGCACCGATTGGAAGAGATGCACAAGTCTCTACGATACTGCCAACCGGCAGGCAACTGAAAAGCTGACAGGAGATGCTTGTTAGCAACGAGCTTAGAGAAGCCCTGCTGATTTTACCCACCCCAGGCTGGGCAGCACTCTACTCATTTTAAGCTGCAAATTTCAGCTAATATGGCTCAGTCTTTACTTTGGCAAATTAGCCATGGCATAAAAAAGAAACCTAATGAAATACAGCAAGAAAACTCAAGATTCAATCGCACAAAATCAAGATATTACTTTGATAAGAAACTTATTACAAAGTACCGCGCATATCTCTGGAATTTCACTGTAAATCTCACTCATTAAGCCACCTCAAGGTTGACAGTTGTGTTTTATTGTTTACAGATGAAGGCTAAACAAACTTAAAAACAAGACTAACAGAATTGTATCGGTTTTCAAAAATGAGCCTAATAGTGACTGAACTATAGGGGTTGGTGAGGATATATATATAATAGTAAAATGAATGAGTAATAAATAAGGATAATGATATAAAAATTATTAACAGGATGTTAATGAGGAAGGACTCCAAGTGCACCCAAGATGATCCCATGTATATCATTTTACAATTTTTATGTTTTAAAGACACGTTTTTTTGGTCAATAAATATAATTTCTTGTGATCTCTGTTTTTCTAGTTATAGTATTGAAAGATATAGTGGGTCATGTGTTGATACCGTGTACTCCCTCTTACAGTATATTTGGCGACTGCAATTTTCCCTTTTTTGTGTCATTAATGGATGCGTAATTTGTATTGTATTATGTATGATATTCTGCATTCTAAAGTTTTATTTAAAAAAATTTAAATTTAATTTAAATTTAAGTTTATGAAAAATAATATGGAAAAATAAAATTTTAAGTTAAACTTGTTTTAATTAATCCTATATAATATAGCAGGACATTATACCGTGAATTATATAGCACTCTGGACTGTATGGCATACTGCAGCCACTTAATGCCACAGAGGGAGACAATTCAATGAGATCATCTATGATCCCGGACATGATCTCATTGGTGCAAGTATGACAGCAATTTCATCACTAAATTCATTAAGATAGGCTTTGTCTTGTTTTTATTTCATCCTTGTATGAACCACACTTTCAATTGTGTGATTTTTTCCCCCACTTAAATTACAGTTTTTAGCTGATGTGGCTGGTACAGATTAAAGACAATTTAATGTAATTATGAATAATTTGCCTACTCTGGATGTAAAGCCACAAGGGCAACTGTGTATTCTCCTAAGGGGCCCTTTTAGAGAACAACATCTCGTGTCCTTTTGTCATCCATGGAGGTGAGAAATCCCAGAGAGCCACGCCCTTTTCATGGTGAATGTCCTCACTGTTAGAAATGGGAGTTAAACTTCAGCCCCTGAAATGACATACAGCTCCCAATGTTCTTCATTGCTTGAGAAAGCAGTATTAAGGTGCATTGAGCACAAAACAATTATTGGGCGATCAGGATAACAGAAAGGCAGACCTTCTGCACATTCTTTACTCTCACCCAAGCCAGGCTCTCACCTTCCATGTTTTTTCTTTCATTTATTGTGGAAAATAAATGCCTTAAAGTGTCATAAGAATAGAGGTATATCATGGGTATATGCCTAATCGTACTCTATACTATCAGCTTGTGAAGAAGTCCTCTGATCGAAAGGGTGGTCTTGAAAATGCTACATGTATTAATGTATTAATTTTAAAAGAATTTGTTCAGGGACGTGCCACGATGACAATACTCAACATTTTCTGCTATAATAAGCCATATATTATAACCGCTTGCTTGGATATGCTTTGTTTTCATGGACCCTGATAACGTTTACATTCTCCCTTTAAGCGCTTTAAATTCAAAATGAATGTGTGCCATGATTTAGATGCCATCGATGACAGGAATAACAGCAAGCACTGAGAGGGGGTGAATGCAGCCTGCGGCTGAGGCTCCCATGAGCTTTGACAGTGCTGTGCTCTGTGCACTGCCGGCTCGATCAGCTCAGTCTGCACCACGCCCTTTCTTCCAGCTCTTTTTGCAGAAGAGGAGGCTCAGGTGGAGAACACATTTACCAGCAAACGTAGGGTTTATTCTGCCCAAAACTCATGTCTACCTGATCTGCTTTACCTAAAATGTAGTGCTAAAATATATTTTCTATCAGCTACAAAATTTTGTCTTTGGCTAGCAATAATATTGACTTCTATCCTAATTAAATCTGTCTAGTCCTCCAACAACAAAGGCAACCCGGCCAACCCTCAGATATCTGTAGCATCACCTTACTGCTGTCTTCTAGAAAAGGCAATTAAAATATCTTTATTTTAGGACATAAATGACTTGATAGTACTCTCTATTTAAAAATAAATGGGCTTAAGCCACACTGGTCATACAATTTATAATATGCATGATGAGATCATGCAAAGACTTTATTATCATCATAAATTCTTCAAAAGCAACGAGGCATTTGAGACCATAAGCAGCTTTATAAGTGTAAAACATTAGGGTTAAAAGTCTGGTTTTATATAAGGAGGGATGAATCCGACGCACCGTTAATGCAGCACCAACACTTGGAGAATGATGCCTCACCCATTCTAGTGCAAAGCACATAGCTCTCTATGTGAATGACTCATACCAGGTTTAAACAGCAATAAGGTGTTAATGAAATCCATTGCTAATGTGTAGCTAGAGGAAAGAATATTGTCAGGAAACTTAAACTCTGTAGAAATTAAATTGAATAATGAACAAAACCAAGAACTTATGACAAGTCTAAAATGCATGGGCCTATTATTCAAAATAAATAATCAGGAAATTAAAAAATTGTGCATTTTAAACCTAGAAACATCAAGCACAAACAAATTACAGTAACTTTCAATTTAAAAGACAATTATTCACTTCAGATCCTCAGAGACACACCCTCGCTCTCCAAATGACACAAACCGGCACAAGTGCCATGATGTCCTTCAGATCTTAAATGGTGATAGGAAGAAAAAGTATGTGCTCTATACTAACAGGTGCAGTTATCTTAGGTGACAAGACCGATTTATAATCTTAAGCAATGATAATCTTTTCAGGAAACAAAATCATCTTTCCATGCTGGTTCCTTAAGATCACAGTCAAGCTGGTTATCAAACGGAGTTTCCGTTTGATCTAATTTCCGTCTTTTTATAGTCTTCAATCTGGCAGTTTAAATTGTCACAGTTAAACAGAATATTATTGTGCCTTTTGCTTACAACTTTGAAAGCATTGAAAATAATTATGTGCTTATTTTCAGTGTTACAAGTGTTTGAGCACATCTCTTGTCTGAGAATCTGGCAGTCTTGAATGCATTAAACTGTGAGAGCCAGTGGATAGCAGGTATATTTCTTCTATTTTAATGCATATATTTGACTTGATTGCAATGCTGGTTAGTCACAACAAAGGGCTGTACAATAGCACATGTTTAACCAATAGGTATAGGAATTAAACATCTATTCAGATTTAAAATAGTATATAGTTTGTATCTTCATTAAATGACTGCCAGTGTCTCCTGATTATTTTAATTAAGAGAATTAACTGCACACTCTACACCAAGGAGAAGTAACCGTGGGACAAAAAGTGAATAGCAATCTCCGGTATTTTTGGAGCCTTTCAACACAAAATGAAATGACATTATATAATGTGACTGAAAAAATCCAAATAATTTAGGTGGTATATAAATGAGAGATATTTAAGACGGAAGAGGAGAATATTTAAGACGGTTACCGGTTTTGTTCTTCTAATGCAGCACAGCATGATGGAGTATCCTCTTTCTTCCCCCTTCCTTTTTCCTTCTTTGCTTTTTTCTTCTTCTTCACACTTCCCTCTCTCTCTCTCTCTCTCTCTCTCTCTCTCTCTCCCTCAATCGCACGCGCACACACACACACCCTGGCAGTATCAGCAGCTGTGTCGTCTAATGCTTTTACTCATCACAATTTGCACACACTCTCAGAGAGTCTGCCTGACCGCGCCTCACAGTGACTTACTGGCTCACAATGACTACAAGCCCACCCTCCGACCCCCTCCCCCTCCTCCTGGCTGAAATAAACCCACCCATTACTCCCCTCCTCCATCCTCTCATCTTCACACAGGCTCCACAAGCAAGCGACAACCCCACCCTATCTTGCTCCTCTTATGAATGATTGAATACCACCAATCTGGCCACTGAAAGCCTATTTTGTATGGTTATTTTATTATTATTATTATTCACTAGATGGTATACCCTTCTAATGAATGTTGTATGAAAAGGTTTCTTGGGTAAATCTAAAGGGTTTACTGTAGCTGTTGCTATATAATATAATATAATGTGTATGTGCTAATTCAGATTAATGAATAATTTTCCTTTGTTCCAACCACACGTTAAAGGACTTGTAAACTACTTGATGAAAGCACATTCATCTAAAGTCACTACGAATGTGCGTATATATAAAAAAACAGACCCTAAAGCACCTGAAGTTTTTTTTTGTAAGGAAACATGTATGGTGTGTTCAGCTCCACATTCTATTCCGCCTGTGGTGCTGTGTTGGGCA
>JAOVYW010000032.1:1845935-1864372 GCA_025775045.1 Hiodon tergisus
ATCAAATCTATACAATAAAACAGGCCGTCAGGAATGCAAATCACTCGTGAAATGTTATTATAAATTGAATAAATTTTTATAAGTCTCTCTGATAGTAACATATGTGTAAATGTTACATGCAAGCTCCTTAGCTGTGGTTGCCATAGACATTAAACATTTAGGGCTCTATTTTGATTCTCATACCGCCCTACACAAACGTTGCCGCAATTAATTAGCAGAGTTGCCAAAGGGGTTGGTGTCAATTAGTAATGTGCAGGTCCACATAAAATTAATGGATTTCAGGAATTTTACTGAAACACTTACCTTGAAACTAGATATACATGTAAAACTGTCTGCAACACTACTCACACTATTAACATAGCTTATATACCACAATTTATATAGTTTAAATTGATGATAGAACAATTATTTGGTAGCTGTTACTTAACTGTCTTCCATTAATGATGTGATTTTTGTTACTATGGGAACCGACTAATACTGGCTCTTTGAATGTCTCATAACATACGATACAGAAGCGGGTGTTTTTAAACTGTGATTACTGCAGCTTTAGTAGTCCTTACCTTAAATATGTGTAAATTAAGCAGACAAACTGACAAATCAGAAAAGTGAAATTTCTTTCAGCACAGCGCTTAGAGCTATGGGACATGCAGGTGTGGGGATTTTTTTTAGATCAACATGTCTCTGGATCACGAAAAAAAAAAGGTACAATTGACAAGCTTCTAGACATCATAGTACACAAAAACAGGAAACGTTCAGGCTGGAAAAAGCCGGCCAGAATCTCAGGGTGGTTTAAAAAGAGCACAAATGACAAAATGTTTGAAATAGTGGAATCCCTCAGTGCAGCAAACATACAAATGCTGGACAACTAAGCCTGACAGCATCCCTGACAGTGACACACTCAGACGAGACCAACTAAAGTATACGCAGCACAGCAAAATCCTTTAAAGGGGAATTTTAAGATTCTGAGGCTGCATTCTGTGTGACGAGCAACTGATTATCAAGATAGCACAGTGCAGTGAATGTTTGATGCCCAAACTTGCACCTCCCCCTTCCCACTAAAACCAGCACAAAACCAGTTGATTGTGGACTGAAATTACCGATTTGAATGGAAGCTGAAATAATGAATTGCCGTCTGACTAATCTACTTGTGTCCACGTGACTTATCGGAAATGGATGCCTTAGAATAATTTTGTATGACACAGGATAAGATCTTTTGGAGCAAGTTTAAAGACTTAATGTGTGTTTTTTGTTACACTGACACAATTCTGAGAATGATGGTCCAACACATGAAGGTCCCCTCAGGCAGTTTTGTCTCCTTTTTCAGGAGGGCCAGCAGCTGATCCAGGAGAAGCCCGAGCTGAGCTCCGTGGTCCGGCGAAAGCTGGGCGAGATCCGGGAGTGCTGGCTGGACCTGGAGAGCACCACCCAGGCCAAGGCCCGTCAGCTCTTTGAGGCCAACAAGGCGGATCTGCTGGTCCAGACCTACTCCAGCCTGGACCAGCGGCTCTCCCAGCTGGAGGGCCAGCTCGCACACGTGGACCAGGGCCAGGACTTGACTAGTGTCAACAAGCAGCTGAAGAAGCTCCAGGTCTCCCCTCCCTTAATCTCTTCCCTTTGGACCTCTTTGGCTGATTTGTATTGTTTCCACAAGGGGTTTTGCCATAGAGACCAGAAAGACAGTGGCTTTAAATGGCCACATTGGTTTGGTTTAAGCTATGGTTTTCAGTCAGTTCTGCTGCTAAATATAGTTGCATCGCTGTATTCATACTCAGTCGTTCATTTCATAATGTATCTTTAACAATAGCAGTTGAAGGAAGTATTATTAAACCTGCTGTTTCAAAAATATAAGCAGTAATCAAAAATATAGATTAGAACAGCATTTGGTTCTAATTTATAGTTGAACCAAATATCTAGACAACAATTAAGCTGATAAGGTATGCTAGGCAACTGCATTACACCATTCAGTTTTTAAAGTCTGTCTTTGGTTAAAGAGGGCCACTTTCCACTCTTTGCACATCTCCATTTCTGAGCAGTTTTTAGTTTGCCTTTTGTGAGTAGCGATTCCTAAAAGTGAATTCAGAAATGGCATTTTTGTCATTCATTCATTCATTTATCTGTCTGATGGGCATGCTTTTGTTCTCTTGGTTTGAGAGCTTAGTTGACCTTAGAAACCCAATAATAAATCTCCATTTATTATGGAGAAAAGACTTAGGGAGTCTGTGGAGACATGACTTACAGTTCCCCTTACTGTTGAGAAACAATGTTGATTAGGTAAACCGATGTTAATGAACTATAGTTGGCACATACATATAATGATTGGGTATGGTGAAAAACTGCACTCTGCATTACAACATGAGATAATTAAAGTATGATTAAAGTTATTTTGTATATCTCTCTAATTTATTGATCCTACCTTAGCATATGTGTTTTTTATATATATTGATGTAACATGCTATACAGACTATTGTGGATACAATAATATAGTGCAGGGGTACCTACACTATGGCACTAGTGAGAGACTGTGTGACAGTCTGGGGAGCCTCTGCGTTGCTGATATGTGCAAGGGCGCAGCCCCCATCCCCAGCCCCGGTTGCACTCATGTTCATTTTATGCATTTTTCCATTCCCCTTTCCGACAGCATGCTGGGTGCTATGAGCTGCTTTGAGTTCCTTTTCAGCCCGCCATTGTGGTTTGTATCCCCGCCATCCAGCCACCTTCATTTGGGGTACAGTAGCCTTTTCATTTTGGGTTCATTTCGTCGCTTCCCATCCTCTGTGTCCATCTCAACCCCAACCCCAACCCCAACCCGCCTTCTTATCATCCTCTTCTCACATTTCCTTTATTGCGGTCACCGTGGGTGATTAAAGCAGGATCACTGTGTGCACCAGGCTGGTTTGAATTGAAGCCCATATTGACACCGGTGGCCGGTGTTGCCTGTGTCTGGGCTGGTGTGCGATTCCCTGGGCCAGCTAGAATCAGTTGTTCATTGGGTTTTGGTTGGACGCGAATCAAGGTGGGACATATCCAGGCAAGAAATGTTCCTCCAAATCCCTTCTTCATTCTTTCCAAACTGCCCTGCAGTTAAATGGTCTCTGACCCTTCTTTAAAAAAAATATATTACCTCAGTGCAAAGCCAATAACCTGCCACTCTGGAATACTACAGGCGAATGTTAAAAGCCGATGTTTGTTTTAATCTGTTCTGATACCTAGAGGTGGGTTATCACAAACGCCACAATCCTTTTTTCCACCCCCCTTCATCAAACCTGTTCCTTACGTGCTTCTTGCTCCACCCACTATGCACACATTTAAAAAAAAGAAGAAATTTTAGAAATGGAAAATTTAGGAGCTTTCACAGATGTTTCACAAACATCATGAAATGTTGCATAGATGTTGCATTTATGTCGCCATTTTGTATAGAAAGCTGAATGAGTTAAATAGACTTTCTCATTCCTGAAAATATTCCAGTTCATTCATGTGAGTTTCATTGCCCTCATTTCTTCCCTGGCTCAGATTTACATGATTGCAAGGAGTGTAGTGCTGTGACCCACTTTTTAGGATGGTGCGTACCCAGTCAGCCTGGGATCTCATCAGTCAGCCTGCAATGTCCCCCGAGGTGCCGCTCTCGTTTTAAGTTGAAACGCTTCTCCGGAATTACGGTGTGAAATTAGGAGCAAGCGGGACAGTGGTGCATCAGACATGGTCCAAGTGGCTGCCTGTATGACTTATCTCTTCACCCACAATATATCTCTTAAGAAAAGGGCTCATAGCACCCTCACTTACCACAGCCATGGGAGTTATTTATCTGTAGTTCTGTACTGTGTGGAATAAATGTTCAGTGTTTCTGCATAAATGTCCAGCCCCTACCCCCCAGCTTACCCTTTCCGTCGGGTGTCTGTCCGTCTCCCTGTCCATCTCCCTGCCCAGACAATGGAGTCCCAAGTGGAGGAGTGGTATAAGGAGGTGGGCGAGCTGCAGGTGCAGGCATCCTCCATCCCCCAGCAGGGCCTGGTGCGGGAGAGCGTGGCGGAGAAGCAGGTGGGCGTGGAGACCCGCATCGTGCGCCTCATTGAGCCGTTGAAGGAGAGACGCCGCATCCTGCTGGCCTCCAAGGAGGTTCACCAAGTGGGCCGTGACCTGGAGGACGAGATTGTGAGTGACATCACAATCACCCTCGCATCACTCAGGCCTGCTTTACTGGCATGGCCCCGCGCGGGCGTGTGAAGCCGTGCGGTCTGCAGTTCTGTGGCCTTCCGTGTGAACCAGATTCACTGGCATGGCCATGGCCGCGTCAGGCTGTGCGGTCAGCAATTTCCTTTGCATTGGTTAATCTGTATTGACCACAGTACACAGTACTTTACATTGAAGAACCATTCTGTAAAATCTGAGGTTTACTGTATATTAACAGAGACGTGCACTACACACACAGCCATACTCGGTCAATTAAAACAATCCCAACAGTGTGTGATGCCCCCTTTGTCACATTCGCAGCTCTGGGTCCAAGAGCGCCTCCCGATGGCCACCTGTAGAGAGCACGGGAACAGCTTGCAGGCTGTGCAGCAGCTAATGAAAAAGAACCAGGTAAGTAACTCAAGTGGCCACCACAGAGACCCACCCGACCCTTTGACCTGCTCCGACCCCCTCCACCCATCAACTCTTAGACTCTTGGATGACGTGCAGTGACCTTACAAAGCCGAGACATGGGCCTGTTAAAACACTCCACAATCCAAAGGGAGGGGGTCTTTTTAGAAGGGAGAATCGCACAGCAGATGTTAATAGCATCCGTCTTGATTTTTCCTAATCATAAGGGTTAAAAAATAGGCACCTTTTGGGGTCCTTTTTGGGGTGTTCCGAAAAAATCTAATGGGTGCTCACAAGAAATTTTGTCTTTTTATGTGCCAATTGGTTCCTCAACTGAAAGTCAAGAATATTTAATTATGATGAGGATAAAATTGATAGTGTTACTTGCTCTTGCTAGCCATTTTAAATGGCAAAACACGCCGACTCATTTATGGAAAAATAATAGCCGCAGTTTAATTCGACTTAATTCAAATTTATCGCAGCTCTTTCAGAGATATGCTCCCTGGTTCTCCCTTAACAGCCTACAAACTGGCACTGAAAAATGTATTGTTTATGTAAATGGTTAAGACCATTTGACCATTTGACCCACTCAGTTATCAGTTTTCAGTTTCAATTGACCATTCAGTTATTTCAGTATACATTCCAAGTTGAACATCTTGCCATTATAACTAATGAATGTCTAAGCATCATTCATAAACCGTTTTCAAATTAACAAACAATATTTTACATTACATTTTTATTGAGAAAATTATGATTAGTAGTATTATAAATGAGTAAACGTAGAGTTTATGCCCCTAGACCCTTCACAGTGATCACTTCCAGGGAGTAGGACATAGTGAAGGTTACTTCAGATTGGGACAGAGCCTTAGATGTGTTATGCTTTTAGCCATCCTTCTTCTTTGTCTAAGTCCTTTATTAATGGCCTTGCCAGACCTATTAAATCCCAATATTTCTTAGTTTGTTCACACATGTATGACTGCTGTTCCCACAAGACCATCCTATTTCATTGAAATCGTTCACTTAGTGATGAACCTCACCATGCCGCTCCAGTGTGATGGCGTCATGATAGCGAGTTCAGGAAGCATGATGAGGCCGCTGCATGTCAGCAGGGGCTCCACTTTGATCTGGGAGGTAGGCTCTGATTCCTCCATGCTCGGTGCGTCAGCTGAACAGTACACCCAGTGCGCTTGTCTGTGATAGCCACAGGAAGTACAGAGTGTGTGCAGCTCTGATTTCTCCATGCTCGGTGCGTCAGCTGAACAGTACACCCAGTGCGCTTGTCTGTGACAGCCACATGAAGTACAAGGTGTATGCCGTTCTAAAACCTATAAAAGACGCTTATAAAGAACCTTAACCACAAAAAGAAGTGAAAAATAGGTCCACAGCTTAAGGCCTCTTAAGAGAGAATTTAACTTTAGTTTTTTTTTTTTTTTGGTTAGTGATACCAAAAATATGTCAAGTAGTTTTGTGCACAGGGATTATATGGCGCATTACATACTTTAAACTATTACCATTGGTCAAATTGCTCTCTTACGATGTTTACCTTAACGAGGCACCACAGTCCTGTCCCCCTCGTCATTGTGCGCCCCTTTCCACTCTCGCCCTCATCCCAGACTCTGCTGCGGGAGCTGCAGGGCCACCGGGCGCGGGTAGAGGACGTGCTGGAGCGGGCGGGACTGATCGCCTCCATCCGGAGCCCTGAGGCGGACTGCGTTCGGGTGGGCCTGGACCGCCTTCGGCAGCTATGGGACACTCTGCGACTGGAGACTGAGCGGCGGCAGCTCACGCTGGACGCCATGTACCAGGCTCAGCAGTACTACTTTGATGTGGCTGAGGTTGAGGCCTGGCTGAGTGAGCAGGAGCTACACATGATGAACGAGGAGAAAGGCAAGGTAGGATGCTGGGAGGCCGGTCCCCTCGCACCGTGGAGGGAAAAGACTATGCTTGGCCTCTTTGTGAGACTCCGTTTATTGACCTTTATAGAGTGGTCTTCTAAATTCATCAGAAGTCAAGATTTGCTGAACTAACGTGGTTAGGTGAGATGTTAGACCTAGATTGTAATCTAGATTGAATGATTTATTCATTAATAAATGTGAGTTTGCCTTTCAGAAATAGTTGCCTAACAGACTGCATGATTTTTATTGTATTTGAATATTTTATTAGAAGCAGTGAGAAAAATATTTGTTGTGAAGTTTCTGAAGTATGGGCATACAACAAACAAGTTTTTAAGTGTTTCCTAAACACGTGGGTGGTCTGAAAAAGTATTTACTGAGAGCTTGTGTTTTCAGCTAGGCTACTCATATATGGTGGTTGAATATGTAAACGGAGTTGTGTTTGCAGAGGTATTGAATATAAAAGTTTGAGACTCCCATCTGTGAATTTTGCCTGTTCATCCTCCACCTAGAACGCATTTTGCAATATTTCCTTATGCATCTAATCAGTTATAGTTAGGAAATGGTTTGAAAGATACAAAAGGGACCCAATCTAGTGATGCCATATCTATGTGCCCCTTTACCCCAGGATGAGCCCAGCACTCTGCAGCTGCTAAAGAAGCACCTGGTGCTGGAGCAGACCATCGAGGACTACGCTGAGACCATTGGCCTGCTATCCCAGCAGTGCAGACAGCTCCTGGAGATGGGCCACCCCGACAGGTACATGCTACAGTTACCTACTATTGTTCCTTTAATATGTGATCATCTAGTTTAGGTTAGTGTTTAGGTTCCTCAAGGTTTGTAGAAGAAGGACAATGCAGATTATTGTATCATTACTCTTGTATTGTGAGATTGTAAATGAGTTGCTGTAAAGACAACGCTAACTCAATTTGCGCCACATCTCTCTTGGTGGCAGCGAGCAGATCAGCAAGCGGCAGTCTCAGATCGACCGCCTCTACGTCTCCCTGAAGGACCTGGTGGAGGAGCGGAAGTCCAGGCTGGAGCAGCAGTACTGGCTGTACCAGCTGAACCGTGAGGTGGACGAGCTGGAGCAGTGGATCGCTGAGCGAGAGGTGGTGGCCAGCTCCCCCGAGCTGGGGCAGGACTACGAGCATGTCACGGTCAGTCTGGTCGAGAGAAGCCGGGGTCAAAGGTCAAACTGAAGAATTATGGTCCTTTTACCCAAATATCTTCAGATATCTCCAAACACCCAGACGCATTCACGGATAAAGTGTAAGACTGTAAGATGTTTAGGCTGCTCCGAAGAACAACGTTTGATGTTTTCTAGCCTAAGTATGATAAAATGTCATTTTTTTATACAGAACAATAGTGAATTGTCTTAGCTTTATCATTTGTCACATGATGATCATTTGTAAGCTGCTGAACAAGCAGTTTATTTTGATAGGTCTTATAGGACTGCGGTTTTTAAAGACATGAATGGCACATTGTCCGCCCAAAAATAGTGATGAGGAAAACCTTATTTGACTAGAAAAATATTTAGAAAAAAATAAGTAAAAAGAAGTGCTGAGACATAAAATATATAGATAAATAATTCTGCTTCTTTTAACATTTAACATATAACATTTAACAATAATATGCAGATGGTTTTTAAATACTCATGGAAAGAGTTCAGAAACATCAAGTCTAAATGTCTTGAAGGTTCAAATGCCAGAATAGGAATTGTACCCTTAATAGAGTGTAAAGTTGTGTAAGGTGATCTGTATATGAATGTCTGGCACAGTAAGTAAAAACTATAAGCGCTAACATTGAACAAACGTGTTCCCCTGCTTCTCGCCTTAGATCCTGCAGGAGAAATTCACAGAGTTTGCATCGGAAACGGGTGCACTGGGGCAGGAGCGGGTGACAGCGGTCAACCAGATGGTGGACGAACTGATCGACTACGGCCACGCCGACGCTGCCACCATTGCCGAGTGGAAGGACGGTGTGAACGAGGCCTGGGCCGACCTGCTGGAGCTGATGGAGACGCGAGCGCAGATGCTGGCCGCCTCGCACCAGCTCCACAAGTTCTTTGCCGACTGCCGAGAGGTAGCTGAACCACCATTACAAACTTAATAATGCTGTAGATGATCATTAATAATATATATTGGTATTATAGTATTTATAAGGTTATTGTATACATGAATAATATACATTAAAACGCCTAGGAGTGGCCAATCTTTGAAATGACAGCAACGAAAGTTACAGTCAAAGTTATCCAAACTTAACACAATGTGTTTTTTCCAGCCATTTATTCCACTGGGCTGAAGTTATGCAAGCTTGATCCCGACCCAATTATTTGATTTCTCTGGGATAAATAAATGCTTTTCCAGACAACCAGATATGTGCAGCTGCGAATGGAGCCTGTTTAAGCACCGAATTAGTCGTTTTGTGGTGTGCTGAATGTAGATGACAGGAAAAACATGGCAAAGCAATTAAGTGATATATTTTTACTGTTCTCGTTTGTTTTAAAGGTTCTGGCCCAGATCGAGGACAAGCAGAGGAGGCTGCCCGAGGTACGGGCACGCCAGGGAGGCACGGCCAACACAAGTACCCTGCAGAGACTCATGCACACCTTCGAGCAGGACATCCAGCTGCTGGTCACCCAGGTGAGCACACTCATTTCCAGAGCATCCAAACACATTCCTCTACTCTCACTGTGGTGTAATGGCCAGTAAACCTCAAGATTTTTGGGCTCAGATATAGAGATGCGCCTGTGAAGGGATTGCCAAAATCGGATTATCTAACACTTATCTGACATGTTAAAGGGGGGAAAAACCTTCCTGGAGATCTGAGAGTTACTTAGTTTGCATACTGTTCCTGGAGATTAAAGGATATAAACAAATAACAATATAAACAATAGGTATAAACAATATAAACACATTTTCTTTAACAGTTGAGTATTAAAGAAAAAGGTTTTCTGTAAACCGCTGTTTATAATTACTCTTTGACGCATGCCTGCGGTACTGACTTAGAGATCTTGATGAGAGGTTGAGCACTGAGCGACGGTGGTTTGCAGGTGAGACAGCTACAGGAGAGTGCTGCCCAGCTCCGGACCGTCTACGCCGGGGAGAAGGCCGAGGCCATCGCGGGTAAGGAACATGGAGTGATGCAGGCCTGGAAGGAGCTGCTGACGTCCTGCGAGGAGTGCCGCGTGCAGATCACCACGGCCACGGACAAGCTGCGCTTCTTCGGGGTGGTGCGTGACCTCATCATGTGGATGGACAGCATCATCTGCCAGATTGGGACAGGGGAGAAGCCCAGGTAACCCTCAGGCCCCGAGTGCACTCCCTGTTGAAACCCTCACCGGACCATCACCAGAAGCCATCCGTCATGATTGGTTTAAATGGGGAAGTGGGAGAGATGAGTGTCAACAAGATCAGGGAAAGGTTAAAAGTGGACAACCTATGGGATTCGGTGAATCCATTTAAAGCACGTGTCCTTATTTTTGACAATCCTTGTTAAGCAGCCTATGATTTTAATGGTGTAAAAATACGTATATTTTGATTAAATACACTTAAAGGGGTCCACGACAATTCGTCCCTGTCAACTGGTACCTGTGACATTTCACTCCTGCGATAATTCGTCCCCGCAATAATTCACCCCCAGGACCATTCATCCCTGTGATAAATCTCCCCTGTGAATTTTAATATGAATTAAGAGTCAACTTTCCACTGCAGACTGAATCAAGTAATGGTTTAGATTATGAGTTAATCTGCAGAAATGCAAAATTGTTTAAATACTTTGGCAGCATGTATATATAAAATAAAATTTTAAGTAACGGGCTGTGCTCTCTCTAATTCTTTCAGGGACGTGTCATCTGTGGAAGTACTGATGAACTACCACCAGAGCCTGAAGAACGAGATTGAGGCACGCAACATGAGCCTGCTGCAGTGTGTGGAAATGGGCAAGACGCTCCTGGCTGCCCGAAACCCTGCTGCTGAGGAGGTGAATAAAATACCAATAAAATCATCTGAATTGACCATAGCTGGCTCATTTCAGCATTCCGTTACATATCCACCTGTGTTTCAGATCAAGGAGAAGTTGGACAAGGTGGTAGCCAAGCAGAAGGAGCTTTCTGAAAAATGGGACAAGCATTGGGAGGCGCTCCAGCACAGTATGTGATCCTCTATGTGCTGTGTTATTTGTATGGTATTTAGAGAGTATTTATTTAAAAGACCCAATGTTTTGACCTATAGATCAACAAATCTCACAACATGGTAATTCCTGTCATGTTGTCGTGAGGCAACGTGATTGGTAAATTGGTTTTGTATAACCGCAACAAGCCAAAGGTCCAAGAGATCCAATAAAACGGAATTCCGGTTTCCACATTCGAAATTTTTCTTGTATATTAACGTTTATGGCAGTGATACTGTGGACGCATTTGGCTCTTTATTAATAGGTTTGTTATTAATCGTTTATTTATTATAATAACTAATGGAACAATATCTGCTTTACTTCCTAGCAGCGTCACTCGCAATATAATGTTTGGTTATTACCATAACTTTGGTTCTCCGAAATAGAAATACTAACCATCAAATGGCTTATTTGCCTAAGAACCCAGACTGGCCTAAGAGGAGGAGATGCTCTCTGTCCGTCTGGAAAGAATGAGGACAGAAAGCTTCTAGTTTTACTGACTGGTTTACATGGAAGGTAAATTGGCTCATTCCTGCCTGTTCTTCGCTAGGCAAAGCAAGCAGTGTGTTCGATCTAAGCTGTCAAGAACCTCTGGTTACAGAATCTTGGAAACCAGATGCTAGAAACTGCCCTCTAAAAAGAATATCATGCAGCACCAGGATGATTATGTGATCTTGCAGGTGTAGGTCAGGGTATGGTACCATGGTGTTCAACTAAACCTGTAGGGATTGCATGCGTTGGAGGCTCAGAAGCCGCTGGACCTTCACCACCAGAAGCACTTTACCTAGCTGAAAAAGGTCTAGGCAAGCTACTGGTCTGGGACCAGCCGACTCTCATGGTTCACTTTCAGGCCCGGTCTAGAGAAGTGGCCAGTAATGAGCTGTGTCTGTTTCCGTGGATGTTCTGGAAACGCAGCATGAATGAGCTAGTGGTTTAGATATTTTGGAATTCTGATGCCCTTGAGGCTCAGGGTGGCCAGATTCACGTCCACATACTTATTAAAGTTGGAGCTGGGGCGAGACTCTGGAAAAAGGCGCCCTGCAAGCCACTGTTGCAAACATCCTGGTTGGAAGGACTATGACAACTGCCTTATTGTCAAAATCTTGAACCACCTGCGGTTCACTTGCTTTAGGTCAAGAATCGGTCTGAGGCCACCATCCTGCTTCTTTAAGCTTCCTCTTGTTGGAAGATCCAGCAGACGAAGGTGGCGCCAGGGGCCTGACCTTGATGGCGCCAATTGAAATTGATCCCATGGGAAGTGATTTAACACATTGTAGCAAAGGGTGAAAGATGACTCACAGAGCTTTGATGGAAGGTGGTGTTCTTTTTAAAAGAACTACTAAAAGCTATATCCACTATATTAGCTTTCTCCAGCTCTCAAGCGTATGCTAACAATTAAGCACAGACACTAGGTCACTCACTCAACCCATTGGCCAGATCCTCATCCCCACTACCTAGCCGTCCCCCACCTCTCCCCCGATGGCACTGGTCATCTCTATCCCCCACCCATGGCTTGAATCCACACAGTCTGACATGCATAAAGCCTCTCTCCTTGAACCCTGGGGAGAACCGAACCAACGGTGAAGCATCCCAAGGATTTGTGCACCATCTTTGACTCTATTTGCCACAAAGCCCCCCCCTTAAAGCCTGACTGCCCCCAGGGGCCATGACAACTGGTGAATGGAACCTCCATTTTCTTTCCTAGCACACAGTCCCAACGAGACTATGGGGTTTACAGGATGGCATCACCTATGCTTGGCCGTACATATGCACATGCAAACATGCTAATCTAACAAATAGCTTTTTACAATATTTACTAACTCTGGGTGAGGGAAGCTCACCCCAGAATAAAGTCCTAGAGCCTACGTTTTTCCCTCTAACCCCACTGGCTCGGTCCCAGATCCTGTGGGGGAGTCTCTGGGCAGTAGTCTCTTGTAGCCTCCAGATCACCCGGAGCTCTGGGGTCAGCATCCATAACTGGGGCCTGGGAGGGCCTGGGATGGCCTGGTATCTCTGGTGCCAAGAAGTGGCCAAAGATTGACTGGTATATGCAGCTCACATCCGAACAATATAGCTGCAGGCATGCACCTGCACATTGGAGCAGAATGCCATCAGTACCAGTGGTAAATAGAGATCCTAGTCGTACTTATGCAATGCAGAAACGATAGCTGTGTAGCCAGCATCCTATGAAATTGCTCAGTATGGATGGAGGGGTTTTGTTCGAGTCTACCTCACCCCCAATAAATTGCTGACCCTTCTGAACACCTGGGCCTCCAAGTTCGGCCCCTGTCGCTTAACTCCTCTTTTCTTGTAGTCTGATTGGGGTTGAGTTGACGCCTTTGGCTATATTGTGAAGTAGTTCATAGCTGGTCACAGTTTTTGCCTTCCTGGATTGTGTCGACAACAAATGCTGAATTTGTTCTTCTTCATCAGTTTATGGCTTAGCTGGAGAGTGGCCCCAAGATAACTGAGTGTGTCCAGACCCAGGATGCAGTTGTCATTGGTATCTGCCAGCCAGAATACTTGCTGCATCTCCTTCCGGCGATACACACATTCAGAGTGAGCCTTCAGAACTTCACTGTTGTCAGTGACTATGATAATGAAGAAGCCACTGCCTTAGTCCGGACTAGACTGATCAACAAGCTTGTATCTAGAAGAGCTGCGCATCTGATGTTGCTCAGGTGGCAAGGCACATAGAGACTCTGCCCCATGCTTAGCTATCCCCCTCTCTACCTCATCTCATAGTGACAGAGACGTCCTTGTCTTCACTGTCCAGCACTGTAACCCCCTCTGCCGCCATACATAGCACTGCGCTGAGGAACCTATGCTCCATCAGTTTCACCTGTCAACACAGGTGGTTGCAAACTCCTCAGAAAGCCCTTCAGTACCAGCTACTCCACTACAGCTGGGGGCAGGGTGACAAACTCCCTGCGTGACAAGAAACTGATGTCCATTGCCAGGGTGCGGAGACCCTCCCCTGGGCTCTGCTGTCTTTGATACAGCTTCTCTTTGGCAGCAGGAGGCACCTCAGTCTCCCCGCCGAAGGGCTGTCACCAGGCTGTCATGGTCAGCCAGGTCCCAGGTCAAGGTTAGCTCAGAGAGCAGAGCCTTCTTGGGAGACCATGAGTTGAACATCCTTAGTGTCATTATTCCATCCCAATACCACCACCACTAATGTTTACCAAGCTCTGATCTCATTTGTAGCAGCTGATCTTTTGGCCTTTAGTCTGGTTGGAGTCCTGTTGAGGTCCTGTTGTTGTCCTCTAATAATGTTATAGACGGTTGCGAAGTTGACTTCTCCTAGCTCCTGGTGAACAGTGTAGTGGTTTCCTGGACTCCGTACCTCTAACCCTGCTGTAGTGTTGCTGGTCCACGGCCTTCTCCTTCGTCTTGGTTACTGGTGCCGGGCCTGGCTAGCTGCTACCATCTGGCCATAGGAATGTTTTCTTTCTTTTCTCTTGTTGTCCCACTCTGACACCAGTTGTAACAAAGGATGAAAAATAACATACTGAACAGGCATACTTTGCAAGAAGGCACTGTTCTGTAATAACACAGTAGCAATTTCTGCTCTCAGCATTCCCAGCTCACAGTAGTATGTCAGCAATCAAACACAGCACCCAGCTCACTCATCCACACATTATTCTGATCTTCACCCCCTCTGGCTAGCCAACCACCTAGCCCATGGGTACCCACACCTGTCTCCCCCACGGCACTGTCCATTCCCACCCGCTGCTTGAATTACAGTTTTACATGTGTAAAGTCTCTCTCGGCCAAACCAAAGAGCAGAATCGGCGCCGAAGCCTGCCAAAATGGCCTGCACCCTCTTAGGCTCAGTTCACCACAATGTTGTCACTGACTTTGATTATTCCCAAATATTCCTATGTAATAACAAAATGATCTCTTCCTTTAAGGAACATTCGGATTGCACACCATCTTTGCATCCTTGTGTAAAACAAACAGAAATACAAACAAAAATGTTAGATATACTGTTAGATATACTATGCAAAAATCTATATACTACAGCAAAAATCTCCACTTCTTTGATATACAAAGAACATAGGTTTTTAATGTTGACTGTTGCTTTCTGTTGCCCTCTGCAGTGCTAGAGGTGCATCAGTTTGCCCAGGAGGCGGTAGTGGCAGAAGCCTGGCTGACAGCACAGGAGCCACTCATCAACAGCAAGGAACTGGGCTGTAGCGTTGACGAAGTGGAGCAGCTGATCCGTCGGCATGAAGCCTTCCGAAAGGCCGCTGCCACATGGGAGGAACGCTTCAGCTCTCTGCGCAGACTGACCACTGTATGTATTTATCATCCCCTCTGTATCTTTCCTCCTCCTCTTACTGGTTACGCCAAGCATACCGGTGTCCCAGCTCAGAGGGCCTCTATCCAGTTTGGTCAAGTTACTGGTTAGTTGTTTAAAGTCTGTGCGTTATTCAGTAGGTTTTTACCTCAATTCTCTTGAATGTATCAGAGCTAGAGTGTTATTGATGGATGAATGACCCTTGAGTTCACAGATGTCCCAAAAGTGAGATTTGAAGGTGGTGACATGTTTGCCCTCGGCCCAGGTTGAGAAGTTGAAAGCTGAGCAGAGCAAGCTGCCACCCACACCACTGCTGGGTAGGAAAGTGTTCCTGGACCCACAGGACGCCTCCCCTGCTCGCAGCATCCCCTCCTCCTCCCTCTTGCGGCAGACAATCTATGAAAAGGTTGAGCCCAAACTGGAGAGGCAACCCTTGGAGCCGCTCGCCACCTCGGTGACCCGACGAATGGGCTCCACGGTTGCCAACTACACGCCTGTCATGAATGGCTCCTCTAGCTACCGAGGCCTAGATCTACGAGGGGGCGTGAGGGAGGAGCCTAAGATAGCCTACGTGCGGCAGGACCTGAAGCCTGAGCGTCTGCAGCCCAAGATCGACCATATCCACGACGCGGTGCAGCCCTTGCTGGAAGTCAGTCGGAAGGAGAGGGAGCGGGAGCGGCCAAGGGATGCTGAGGTAGTGGTTGCTGAGGTGGTGCTGCGGGAGCCCGGGCGGGAGATGCTGAATGGGGAGCCGCCCAGAGACCCCCGCGGCAGCCGGTCGGACCCCCAGATGGACCACTACCGGCGGGAGCGAGAGCGGAGGCTGGAGAGGCAGGCCTCTAGTGAGCAGGAGATCCAGGCCCGGCGGGACGAGCTTCCACAAGAGGTCTGGCGGGAGCGGAACGAGCGCCGGCTGGAGCGGCAGACGTCCAGCGAGCAGGAGGGCCATGGCCACGATGGCCGGCGGAGAGACCGCCACCGGCTGGAACGGCAGGAGTCTAGTGAGCAGGAGACAACCAGGGAGCAATCTGAAAAACGCTCTGGGGGGTAAGTGGATTAACCGCTGGTAATGTCAGTTTGGGAGATCCCCATATCTGATGGCTGACTCACATACTGTTTTTTACCGCAGGGAGAAGCGTTCCACCCTAGCAGACATAGTGGAGCAACTTCAGGAGAGAGAAGCAGCACAAGTAAACCCACTGACAATTAGCTCAGCGCATATGTCAAAGAAATGTCAAACTTTTGTTTGAATTTTAATGTCATGGAGAGTGTGGTATGACATTTAATTGATTTAAATTAATTCCAAAAAAAGGTGAGATCCTTTTCAGTTGCCGTGTTCCTCTCTCTGTGTACCTAGGCTCGTGGGGAAGTGCCTCCTCGTCTTCACAACGGACTGCCAGAGAAATTATCCCGGCCCGATCGACCGCGAGCCAGGGACCGACCTAAACCTCGACGGAGACCCCGGCCCAAAGAACCCAATCCCGGGGAGACTCGGCGCTCCCGCTCGGCACCAGCCCAGAGCAGCCCTCCTGTGCCCCAGCCCCCCACGCACACCGCCCAGCACGAAGGATTCCTATTCCGCAAGCTTGACATCGAAAGCCAGAAGAAGAGCTCCAACAGGTGGGGCTCTCAGACCCTGCCTGGAAACCCAAAGGGCACCGCACGCTAAGCAACAGCTTCACCTCACCATGATCTATTAACATATGTCCAATTGGTACTTGAAATTCATTTTAGGCTCTTTAGGAAAAAGGACAAAAAGGTATAAAATAGTGAATTTTGGTCTGATGTACCATGGATGTCCCTAGCGGTCTTCATGACACTGCTTGGAACATGCTTGGTAAGGGACTGTTATTGACTATTTATTGGGTTGGCTGCAGCCGAGGGCCTAAAATAGATTTCATGCACCCGTAGTCGGTGCGGTGTGCAGTCGTTGCCCCACGCAGGTGACCGCCGCGACCGCACGCCACACAGCCTCCTTCCAGAGACATTCAGTCCGCCATGCTAAAAGGCTCCGGGCATCCGGCACGGGAGACTGAACTGACTCCAGGGGGCGACGTCACCATCCGTAACAGGCGCATTGCACCAATGTGCCCTTGTTGCACGCCAATTGGATATATAGGTTTTGTACATGTCATGTTAAGGTAATATCAGTCACCATTGCTAACAAAGTGAATTCTACATTTTTCAGCTGTTCGCTTTGCATTTAACCGAAAACTTCTCCCTTCTGTTTTATGTTCCTCGGTCCCGGTACTGACTGTCTTCCCCCTCTCCACAAAGGTAAGCCATGTATACAATCCTAGCATGATTATTTGTGTCTTTGTGTAATTTGTTTGTTTGGCAGTCCATGCTCATTCGACCCGCGACGGCTCATCTTCATGAGCAGGCCAGGTGAGTAATGTAGGTAGAAGGAGTTTGTGACGCCCGTGCTCAAAGTGTGTGCCTTCTCCTTCACCAGCAGGTCATGGGTGAACCTCTACTGCGTGCTGTCCAAGGGGGAGATCGGCTTCTACAAGGACGCCAAGAACACCACCACACCTTACAACAGCGAGCCGCTGCTCAACCTGAGCAGCTGCACCTGCGATGTCACCAATGGCTACAAGAAGAAGAAAAATGTTTTTACACTCAAGTAAGGCTCACCTCTTAATTAAAAAGGTATAAGTTGGGTTTGGGTTAGCTACCTTGTGTAGGTTGTAGATGGGTTAAGGTTTGGTTTGGGTTAGGGTTAGTTTTCGGAGTGTAGGCACTGGATAAGGGAAACAAAAGTTGTCCTGAAGCTAAGCTGCTTCAATAAAGAACTGCTCCAGAACTGCTCTGGTTGTATAAATGGGGAAATATGTAAGCTATGTTGCTATGAATGTGGTTATGAAGTAGCTTTGTGTGAGAGATTTTTTCAAATAGTTACTACATCACCTCCCTCCCAAACTGTGTCTTCTGTTTATTTTTGGCAAAAAAACAAATGAAGCGCTCTCTTTCTCTTTTCATTCAGAACAAAAGAAGGGAGCGAGTTTCTGTTCCACGCAAAGGATGAGGTGAGAATAAAAGATTTGTACTTGTGAGATGCATGCTATGCACGTGGTGTGAGCTCTCTGTGTTTCACCAAATACTACCCTGGCTAGCAAACAGCCTCCTTCTACCCTGACAGTAACTTTAAGCAAATTTATTTTTCTTGGCAGGGGCGGAGGGGGTGGGGGGGATGGTTTATTGAGAATCTCACCCTGTTCCTGTATCTCTCCAACCGCAGGAGGACCTAAAGGGCTGGATCACGAACATCACCACCAGCATTGCCGAGCACCAGGAGATTGCCAAATGGGGCCAGCCCCAGCCTACTACCTCTTCCACGGACGAGGGCACGCGGCGTGACGGCAGCAAGGCCGACAAGTCGGAGAAGGGGGAGAGGTCCGACCGTGGCGAGCGGGCCGAGAAGGGGGAGAAGTCTGACCGGGGGGACAGGGTCGAGAAGGGGGAGAAGTCTGACCGGGGGGACAGGGTCGAGA
>JAOVYW010000032.1:1864472-1885641 GCA_025775045.1 Hiodon tergisus
GGAGAAGTCTGACCGGGGGGACAGGGTCGAGAAGGGGGAGAAGTCTGACCGGGGGGACAGGGTCGAGAAGGGGGAGAGGTCCGAGAAGTCGGAAAAGGTGGAGAGATCCGATCGGGGGGAGCGGGCCGAGAAATCGGAGAAGGGAGAGAAGGGGGAGAAAGGAGAAAAGGCAGAGAAGGGAGAAAAGGGGGAGAAAGCAGACAGGCGCTCCAGCACATCGGGGAAGAAGAAATGAGGGCAGACGCCTTGCACGGGGCAGGGTGGGGGGGTGTTAGTAGATTCAGCATCCTTGCGATCCCTCCTTCCCACCCCCCCTCCATCTGAAATGCATTGGTATGGAAAACCAGGAAAGAGACCAAGCGCGATTGATGGGGGGAGTGGGCAGTCGTTTGTATCCTCCTCTCCGTCTCTCTCTGTCGCTCCGAGGACAAGACACCCAGCACCAGCTCTCGATGCTCCCACACTCTTCGCTTCAGCACCAGAGAGTCAAACCCCTGGTGGTCACAACAGGACAATGCACCTTGGACAGGTGGTATGCTAGGAAAATACCTTTACAAAAAAGGTTTTTGTCACAGGTATTACATTAAAGTAGCTCATTAAGAATGTTTCATTTTGAATTAACTGTATCTAATTGTATCTATTTACCTGTCTGTCTACCTATCTATTGGTCTGTCTAGACATCATATCTTATAATCCCCAGCAAAAGTGAATGAAATATGCCAAAATGTTTTAAAAAGCTGGCTTTTTTGAGAACTTTTGTTCTTTTCTCTCATTTTCTTTCTCTCTTTCTGTGTCTTTGTTTTCTTGCTGTCAACATCCACCTACCTTTGGGTTCTCCTCCTGTTTATTTTGTAATTCACACATGAGGGCTTAATGACTTCAGTACCTAGCAAAGTTAGAGAGTCTGTACATACTGCTTGAAAGCACCAATGATGTTTTGAGTTTGGGATGGGGAATAAAGAGGAACAAAGATCTATGATCCCCGGTGCTTTAAGCAGGAAAAGCAAATAGACAGATGAATTCAGCATGGCTACATACAGTATGAATCTCCTTACAAGGTTTATGCATTAACGTAAATTTGACATTATGCCATCTAACCTGCTATATTTAGCAACGTCTGGATTTGGGAAATGTCTTTGCAACTTGGGAAATGTGAAAGGTATGTGTACCGAAGTCTCCCTCTGGCCTTGGCCATGACACACAGGGACAAAAAAAGACTCCAGTGAGATGGATGGGAAAACTCTGTTTTGTTTTTCTGGGGCCATCAGGAGCCAAATACCCACACGGCGGACATTTTGTACATCTCCAGTGCTTTCCAAGGCCGACGTTCACAAAGGACAACAAGGTGTTTGTCAGTCACTGGTTGCATAGCTCAGGTTTTGTTTGTTTGTTCGTCTCCTCAGTAACTCTCAGTCTTCCATGCATGGCATGTGGGTGTGCTTGTGAAAGACACACTCCTTTTCAGCCATTTACGGAGCCTTTCTGCCTAGTGGTCGAGGTCATTGACCGTGGTGAAATCAAAGAAAGACATAGGGTCGGAGTGGCGCCACTCAAGACATTACCCAGCTTCCTGTTGGGACTGATGACAGCAGTCGTGTCAATGTGCTGACAGACGTCAGTTGGAAGCAAAAATCCATACAGGTGAAACTGCGGTGTCCCCAACCTGAATTAACCTTGTATGTTCCATGATGCCCTGCTGCGTGGGCTGAGCTTGAAACCGTAAGTCCTGGTGCTTAAATGTGTGTGATTCTCAGCAGGTCTCCATTAAATAGGTTCAAACAAGAGCAAAGACCATTTGGCTGGATGTTGGTATTTGGAAAGGTTTCAGTAAAAAGCATAGGACTGCAAAACAGGGTTCAACAATAGATGTTTTACACTGTAAAAGTATGGAACAGCGGTTGACCTCTCCTACGGGATGAACCTCAGTTTGCGACATAATCGTGCCGCACAATTGCGGTCGGTAAATTGAAAACTCACAGTACAGGCTTGCGCTGATACAAATGAGCAAAGTTGTGAAAATGCAGCGCAAAAATATCGCAGCAAGGATTCATAAGCCAACAGACCTGGGTTCTGCAGGTAGCGTGCGACACGCATACAAACTGCTGTGCATGGGAGTTTATTATGTCTCTGATGTTAAGCCTCTCTCTCTCTCCCTCTCTCTGTCTCTCTCTCCCTCTCAGCTTTTTCTACTTTTTTCCCATTACGTATGCGTTATTGTATGCGTGAAAGCCAAACTAATGCAAACATCAATGCACACTGACTGGAGAAGCACTGCCACTTGCAGGCACTTTCGTGAAAGGCCAAGTGAAAGGAATGAGCAGAGTCACGTGACCTGGCCCTAGCCATCTTGTGAGGGGTGGGGTATGAGGGACATGTGCTCTACTCCCAGGAGTATAAACCTCTTCAGCAGTGAACTAATGGCACTTGGCTAATGCACTGAAGAGCGTATATCGTAGGATGGCTGGAATATAATGCTGGTGTGCAGAAAAAGAATTGCTGGTGTGTACACAACCTTTTTGCCTTTCAGTTGTGGGGCTTTGCAGTCTTCGTGTTGACGGATTTCTTCTGAAAGTCTAAGGGAATTCCACGTGACCTCGTTTATTAAAGTGCAGTTTGGTAACCAGTGAATGACATGCGTCTAAGATTTCATAGTAACATTCACAATAAAAATGGTGTCAGCCAGCTCTGATTACAAAGGTAGAAAGACAACCATATACAATTTCTCTAGCTATCTCATTAGGAGTGCGTCATGTCTTGAGTGTATGCTTTATATTAAGTCAGATCACTGTTTGTCAGAAACTTTTGCAGAGCTGTCTTTGAAAGGTAAATTACTTTCTGCTTGATATTGTGCAGCAGAACAAATGCAAGAACAGAGAAGCTACAGCAGTGGTAAAGCTCAAACCGTTTAAAACCTCTGACTCCATACTTTGTTTCTTTCAGAAACGTGACGGTCCTCTCAGTACGTATATAACACTGCTAATTTCTTCTTTTTTTTCTTTTGAAAAACATATCCGGTTGCAGTTTTTTCCCCCCACGGTTCTCTTAAAAAAAAAAAAAAAAAAAAGGTTCAATCTTTCAACCAGACATTCACATTGCTCAATGGAAGGTTTGGTCTTTTAAAAATTGTAATTCTGTCTAAAAACGATACTACCTTTTTTCATGATTTCTTCACTGATTTATATATTCTTGGTACAAATTCACTTTTTAAGCAGTATTGTTTCTTATAGCCAATGTTATGCAGTAGAACTACTTTCAGATTGTCGACGAAGAGTTGTTGGAAACAGTGATAGCTGATAGTATGAATAGAAAATTTATGCAACTTTTCCTTTGCACTAAAACGCTACCCCATTGCACAGTGCTATTGCCTGCGAAGCAGAGGTGCTGCAGGGTCTGAAAGAGGAAAATGTGAAAAGATGTTGTTGGATGCTCGATCTAAAACTACTGCTCAACGACTCACACTTTTAGCTAACTCTAAGTGTTAGCCCTATGCTCTTTGTACCCTCTTAAATATTTGGACTACTGAATTTAACTTGCATAGGTCAGTAGCCAGTTTTAGTTGGAGAGTCTCACCTATGCCCTTTATGTTGCGGGAACTATACTTGTATCTGCAAACTTCTGTACTCTATGGTTTTATCAATATGATCCTCTCTTTATTCTTTACAATATCTATTTTTTGATAACTTACTTGATTGTGAGAGGAAACGGGGGCTCTGGACATGCATGTTGATTGGTAGAGCAGTTCTCAACCATGCTCATTTCTGAATCATAAACTGTTTGTGCTCCTTTGTAAACATTTAGACTGTGATTCCCACAAAACACAGACTAGCCAGGTGTCACAGCTGATCAATGGAAAGCACAATTTTTTAAAGCTGTTTGTGACATACAGATAGGCTTTCTTCTTAAAGAGAGGTATATACCCTAACCCCAACTCTGAAACTTGCTAGCTAGTACCAGAAGTACAAGTAAAGACATTTTAGTCAAGTGTAGTATTTATTTCACAACATTTTTTTGTCACATCAGTGGTAAATCTGTGGCACAGAAGAATGCAGAGGTTCTGACAGGAGCCTGCTCTAGATCCTGCATTTCTTTAGTGTTTTTAAACTGGCCTTAGACCCGTCACCCATATGCTCCTACATATGAAAACATGCCATGCAGTGTTCCTCTCTGACACAGGATGGCAGTCTTAACTTCTCATAAACTACGTCTTCTGGAACCAAGCTACTGGGACAATGGTGAATGGCATAAACATCGATTGGATGTCTCAGAAGATGCAACTGCACTTTGTGCTGTGACCTTAATGGCTTAGATGAAATGGGCACCTGTACTGCCTTCAAACCGTTTCAAGCCTAGTTTTATATGCGTATAGATTTGATTTTCCACTCCATTTTTGATAAGATCACACTAAAGAATACTGTATTAACTAGTGGAAGAAGATTCATAAAAATCTCCATTGGGGTGAATCCATCTTTGTCTACTCACTGAATCCCCTGACTATCCATTAGTGTAATGCCTTGATGCAGTAAATTCACTGCGTAAATAAGACTTGGCTTAGCCACTCGCTGTTCACGTCTTTCCCTGTCACCTGCTTCCTCAATGGACAGACCTTACAGCACCACTGCTATTTAGTGAACTACTGATATTTTGCAAAGCTCAACAGCTTGATGACCTGTATAAAATGTAATTGCTTAAAATATTTTCTGTAAAGAAGAAAAGTATTTCAATCTTTTTTTCTGCTGTAAAACTGAGAAAGGGGTTTGTGACTTTTAACAAATTTACTAATCAGATTAAATCAATGGGGCAAAATATTATTTGTACAAAAGATAAAAATCCGGACAAAAAGTTGCATGAATGACTAAAGTCCCTACAATAAAGCCACTGCATGTTTTTAAAGATGGTTTTACTCCCTCGTTATACAATCACTGTACAGTACTGGGATGACAACTGTAAGTACATGGAAATTATGAATGAATGAATAATGATGTATAAAATAGTTCAGATATACAATATTTGCCTCTGTACAGTTATCTCCGTGAATAGACAAATACAAGTTGTGATATGTCAAAAAGCAACAATTTGTTGTTTATTCTTTGAAATCCCGTGTTTATTGATTAGGGTCCTGGCCAAATCTTGCTTGAAATTCTAATCAGCATTAGCAGTGAATATTATCAAAATTTTAGCACCTAAACCCTTCATTTACGAGCGCAGGAGACAATGTCCTCAGGAACCTTTTAAAGCACTACATTTGTACATTTGTTGCAGAATAGAAGATCCATTTCTATTCTTATTTAAGGCTTGTATGCATGGTTAAATCATTAGTTTTACTTAAATCATGTGGAACAGGGTAATAATTCTCGCAATTACAATTATTAGAAAACTTCAAGTATAAAGTGAATAATGTTATTGTACCAGAGCAGGATGTCTGTACAAGTAAAAGGCTGTAGTGTCGCTCTTTTTCAACACAAAACCCAAACTCATCTACATTGTCAACTGTATAATTTGCCTGTAGTATTAGATTATGTTCATCAATTTAATTAAAAATTGTATGCTTAAAAAATAATCAAACTTAAAACTAAAGAACGGGTTATGTACCTCAAGCTATAAGATAACGTTTCCTTTGACTATTTTAATAACGAAACTTCAACTGTTTTACGGTTGCTAATCAAGCACTTTTTGTTAAATAAATTATTATATATAGTTATATACAATTTCTATAAATATCATTATGGGGCTCAAGACCTCAGAACAGTTAACGTCAGGAATGAGACCAAATTCATAATTTGATCATTTTGCAACAGTTGTCATGGACTCGTAATAGTCCTAATAGCTTGGTGTTTCGCAGCCCTTTGGGTTTTGTGTTGAGTGACAAGGTGGACTGTGGAATTCACATAAACCGAGTTTTGGTGGATTGGGGAGGTTCAATAGAGTAATGGTTTGATAGTGTTGGATTTTGGCTATGGTCCAAGGTCAGTTCTGAGACTGGGCTCCAGAAGGACTGGCCCAGCATCATCAGAATGAATGAGGGAGGCTCCAAAACCCACACACATAAGGAAATAGTTGAGATTGGCCAATCTGCTGCTAAGAATGATCTTCAGACCTTATCATGGATATTATGTCTGGTTTTCTTTACCATGCAACAAAGAACAAAACAAAACAAATCCCTAAAGTGTACAGTAAACATAATGTTTCAGCCCAAGAGTAAAAGTTATTTAAAACCAAAATACCTATGTAGTTGCATCTAAATTTCTACAGGGAATTCAACAATTTAAATATATGAAACTGATCTACCGAAATCTTAATGATAGTTAATGTAGATCAATTGGGAAAGTTCTGGTTTGAGGATATATTGAGCTTTTTATATTGAAATGATGCGATTGAATAATGGACAAGAAAATGATATTTAAATTATTTCGCTTTTATTGAACGTTTGATACAACTGTAAGCCTGAGAGCTTTTCATTTCGTGTACATAATACATCATCTTGAAAAAGCACAGAACAGAAGACTGGAAGCTACACCTTTTTCCTGTTATTTCGATTGGCCAAAACCGCAACAAGTTTTGGGCGGAGCAGCAAGACAGGAAATAGACAGTTTTATGAATCGACAGCGATTTAAACCAATAAACCAGTCGAACGTAAGCCAATCATTGACGACCGTGAGGGGAGGATTTCAAAATATTAATCTTTAAGGATGTGAACTAACGCTAGCTAGCTAGCTATTGACGTAAATAATGCAAATCCCATTAAAAGTTTCATACTAGTCCACTATCCCGACAAAGAAGGGTGTAGTAATATTCTTAAGAATTATGTGTAACGCATAAGATATGGCCAACATGTCCAGGACGGGAGAAATTATTCATTTGAACGTTGGAGGAAAAAGGTATAACAAGGT
Source organism: Hiodon tergisus (assembly GCA_025775045.1). NCBI lineage: Eukaryota > Metazoa > Chordata > Actinopteri > Hiodontiformes > Hiodontidae > Hiodon > Hiodon tergisus. The sequence goes on from JAOVYW010000032.1 coordinate 1,871,360, forward strand.
TGTTTTTTTTTTTAACAACTAGCACGTTACAGCTAGCCAGCCATCTATTGTATTTCTGTTAACTCTTAACTTAACGCTACCAGTTCGTTTTTTGTAGTTGGTAGCCCAGTGCGGTAGTTACGGTAGTTCAGCTTCTGAACGAATAAACAATCGGCGCTGTAAGAGGTATTGAATAGCATTCTTACCCCTTATCATGGATGGGTTAAAACATGCTACGTCCTGTTTTAAAGTTTGTACCTACCTATCGCAGACGAATCGTTTGACCCAAACGTGAAATGTGTTATCTAATTGTTTCTGTTAACAGCTAACGATGCCGGATGTATAACACTAGTTTAATTAAGCTGTCTCTGTGTCGATGTTGTTTAGAAAATATTTTAGTGTACTTAAGAGAACATGCTGCAAGTTTGCTTGCTAACAGTGTTTGTCATCTAAAAATATATTGCTGGATAAAAATGTTTACAGTATTCCATCTATTGCTGTAATTTATTTGGTCAGGTTGGCTAGACTCCAAACTAAATACAATGGTGTCCCATGCTTGTATGTATCTAAATTTTACGATTAACTTTATTAACAAATAAGGTTTTTGGATAAATTGAAACATAGTCCATCGTTATTATTTGTATGTAATGTTTGAAAAATATTAATTGGATTGGTTAAAAAAAATCTCGCATAACAATTCGATAAGCACCTCCATGAATGGATTTTATATGCTGATTTCAGGTTCAGCACATCCAGACAGACGCTTACATGGGTACCCGATTCTTTTTTCTCAAGGTAGGTTCAGTTTGACAACAGCTGCCCAGCGCTCTCGCTCTCCATTTTAGCTGAAACGCCCAGCTTTCGGTTTTCTACTTTCTCACATTTACGCACGTTAAATATTTAGCAGATAGGTACAACTAATTTAATCTTTCTAGGAAATTTATTTTTAGGCTATTAAAAACCTTGTTGATAGCATCCAGATTTATAGGGAGATCTAGATCTTGTAGTTGTCTGATCTCGACTGACATGTCTTTGTTAAATTGTTTGCTTTATTCTCAGCCTTCTAAGTGGGCGAATTTCCACACTGAAAGATGAAACGGGAGCGGTAAGCAGTCCAAGCACAATCCGCGATGTAACGGCATGATGTGGCCGCAATCAGAGATGTGATGGGACCCCAATCAGAGATGTGACTGGGCACGATTTTATATCAGTATCATTACATTTTGTCTCCTTCAGATCTTTATAGACCGAGATCCATCACTTTTCGCCCCCATTCTCAACTTTCTACGCACCAAAGAATTGCATCCCAGGTACACATAAATTTTTTTCACTTACTGTAATAAAAAGCAGTCTGCTGTAGTCATTCATTCATGATTTGCTATCTATGTTTGTGACCCAAGAAATGCCTTCCTCTGTTTGTTTTTATAATTATTCTGAATACAAGACTTCTGGTTTCTGAACGTATATTCTTTAAGTTCACTTACCTGTACTGTGTAAGATTCTGTATCCGATTTTGTATTCCGGTTACATTCAAGTATTTCTGATTGAAGAGCAGCTTCTGTCTTCGAGTGGTTAGACCACAACCCATTGCTTTAATCTTACACCCTCAGAAGCCTGGGGCTCTTAAGGTTGCCAACTTGCTTGTCTTCTTTGACAGGTCAATCAATGTACATTTGTTGATGCATGAAGCTGAGTTCTATGGAATCACGCCATTGGGTAAGGCAACAAGTGAGACAGGAGCCTGCTGTGTTATAAACTGATGTTGGGGTATCCACAATGGGAGAGGGAAGTGCATGCTTGGCTTGTAACCAAAAGGTTGCTGGTTCAGATTCCATTCCAGACGTTTTATCCTTGAGCAAGGTACTTAATCTGAATTGCTTCAGTAAATATCTAACTGTATAATTGGGTTAATATTGACATATATAAGCTGTGTAAGTCATTGTACATTGTAAATGGGGAGTGATGTTGGAGGTTTTGGGTGTTCCATCTATTCTATCTGTTTTTGTTGGGGCCTTGTGTGTTCCCATTTGTGGTAGTTTTATTTCCTTTTTACTGTGATGCAAAGATTGAGGGAAGTTCCAGAAAGATCTAGTATGTAAAAGACCAAACTATTTTTCAAATAGTTTGAAATATTTTGTACAAATGATCCAAACCCATTAGTTTAAAAGAAAAAGTTCAGGCAGCCTGAATTTTTATCTTGGAAGACAGGCTTGGATTGGCTTGGATTTTCATTTAGTTAGTCTGTTTTCACAATCTACTCCTCAGTCCGCAAGCTCCAGCTCTGTGACGAGTTTGACCGCTCCTCCTGTGGGACTGTTCTCTTTAACGGGTACCTCCCCCCTCCAGGTGAGCTGTGGTTGAGGCCAGCAGATAGCGGGTAATGGTTGTTGCAGACCATTGAGCCTCCTTCCTTCACCGTTTTCCTTCTAAGGGCGCAGTGTGATAACGTGCTACATGGGATTTCGTAGTGGAGTTCTTAATGTTTTTACCTGCATTCTCGTGGTGGCACAGTGTACCCGGCGAAGAGGAGGAACAGGCACAGCGTGGCAGGACCGCAGTTCATGGGTGGACGGTCGGGCCTGTCGGAGAGGGTACCGGTGAGACGCAGTAACACAATGCCACCCAACCTCGGCAATGCTGGAATTCTGGGCAAACTTGTGGTGGAGGAGAGGCCCTGTGGTAAGAGTGCCCTTTCATTGGCTCTTTCACTGGCCCTTTCAGCCTGATTTTGTGCTGTTTCTGGCTTAAGTCTCTGTCAAGTGGTGCGAGTAAGATCTGTGCAATGCCCCTACTTTTGGCATCAGATGGAGTCCTGTTGTCTTTGTAGTAGTTTCTGTAGGCTCAGGACAAGAGTTGTATTTTCAAAACAACAAATCTGGTGGCATGTCTTCCTCATCTGATGCTGGACTGGAGAAGTTGGGACTCTACCAAACTGTAGCAAGATTAATATATTGAAGGTCCTCTAACAGTTAATGCTTTGAGTCTCCTGAAGAGTGATGTATGGGTGTGTCAATGACAGCAGAGGGTTATCAGTGGAATCGTTTCAACCGTGTTGCCTAGACAGCTCCTCATATTCTGCATTGATACTTCTGTCCCTGCGATGAACGTCCCATGAAGGCAGGTGCTCATGAATATTCATTAGCATGTTGAAAGTAACTTGTTTGGTTAATCACAACTGATGTGGACTGATAGTCGATGCTGTAGCACTTTATTCAATATCAGGTCTTTGTCAGGGGCAGAGAAATTGCAGTCTGCGATCCTGACTAATGTCCAGTTTCTCATCACGACTACATTGTGATATAAATTTTGCCATGGTTATTAAATCCTTATCTCCAGCATCCCTTGCTTTTTCAGGGCAGATGGGTGACCCTGGCATGGTGCGCATCGTCTGTGGCCACCACAACTGGATCGCTGTGGCCTACGCCCAGTTTGTAGTCTGTTACAGGTGAGAGAACCTCTGCTTCCCCATACTGTGGACTGCTCATTACCAGTTTGGCTCTGTTGCCTTTGTGAGATGGGATTGCTGGTAAGTTTGCCGTGGGGAAGGGTCTTAATGTGGAGAACTATCCTGGTGTTTCTGGATAGGATTCTGGTATTAATGTGGTGCTTTGTATCTGTCCTGGGGCTTAGGGTAAAGGAATCATCAGGTTGGCAGCAGGTGTTTACCAGCCCGCGCCTGGACTGGGTGATCGACCGGGTGGCGCTCAACGCCAAGGTGATGGGTGGCTCCTTGGGAGATAACGACAAGATGGTGGCGGTGGCCTCGGGCACGGAGATCATCCTGTGGGCCATCTGCCCTGACGGCAATGGTAGTGAGATCGGTCAGTCCACCTGTTTGTCAGAATATCCCGTGATGCACTCTGCAGCGACACAAATTTTGACACAAAACTCCCTGAAGGGACCAAAGCTAGGCAGACAAGTGTCTGTTATTTGCAGCATTGCAGGGAGAATGCATTTATGACAAGTAGATCGTACCGGGGGAACATCTTACTTTCGAGATTTCAAAGCCAACCCTGTCTTCTGTATGCTTTGTTGTAAATGAGGTTAAGTCTATAGCTGTAGTAATAAACAGTGGGAACTGCACCGTCTGCTTCTGCAGGCAATGTTGAAGTACTGGGTTTTTCTATGGAGTGAGAGTCTTAACTTCAATCTAACGTTGAGTCCTAGGTAAGTGTTGGATATCCCATTATTTATGTACGGTGGCTAATTATAGCTTTTGTCCATACTAGGCGTCTTCAGTCTGAATGTGCCTGTGGAGGCTCTCTTCTTCGTGGGGAATCAGCTGATTGCCACGAGCCACACAGGCAAAGTGGGTGTCTGGAATGCTGTCACAAAGCACTGGCAGGTAGAACTTTTCCACAGCATCCCCTGGGGTTTGGAAGACTGATTACTGTATTTATTTGAATCTTTTGTTCTAGGACATGCTGTACAAAAAAAAACTGGAGCTATGGAAAGGACAATTGGCTAAGATGGGCTGTGGGCGTGCTACTGTTATTTAGTGTGACATTTTGAGTGGTAATATGAACGGAGTAATTCCTAAAATGTTATTTCCAAATCAGTGGTCTGATATGGCTGATGTTGCTCCCTCATTAGAATCAGGATGTGGTCCCCATTAATAGCTACGACACTGCAGGCTCGTTCCTGCTGCTGGGCTGTAATAACGGATCCATATATTATATAGGTAAGCTGTCTTATATGGTCATTACAGTATTGTGCCTTTTGATCTGTATCTTCGTGGGCTTGCCCTCAGGCCCTAGGGTAACACATTGTCCATTTTCCTGCCAGATGTCCAGAAGTTCCCCTTGAGGATGAAGGACAATGATCTTCTGGTGACGGAGCTGTACCGTGATCCCAGTGAAGACGCCATCACTGCACTGAGTGTCTACCTCACACCCAAAACAAGTATGGAGGAATTTTAGCCAACTGCATCCTTTGTAAAGAAAATTGGTTTTGTTTTGAGTTACAAAATCCAGTAGTAGTCAGAATATTTAAATTGAATGTACTACAAATGATACTTACAACTTATTATTGACTTACTATTAAAAAAGAGCTTTTCTGATTAGAATGTGATGCTTATGAAATCCTGTAGGAGCGCTGTTTAATAAGAACTCTTTGCAGCTCAGCGTTAGGTTAGTCCCTCCCTACAGTCATCGGGCCTCTCTCCACAGGTGACAGTGGGAACTGGATCGAGATTGCCTACGGTACTAGCTCGGGGACGGTACGGGTCATTGTCCAGCACCCCGAGACGGTGGGCTCTGGGCCCCAGCTCTTCCAGACATTCTCTGTCCACCGCAGTCCCGTTACCAAGATTATGCTGTCAGAGAAGCACCTGACCTCGGGTAGGCCACAAAGCTCCTCACTATTACATCGCTATGGTGCTAATCGGGGTATACGTGTGGCGATGCAATACACCTCAATATATTGTGGTTTGACGGGTTAACTTCTTCAGACAAAAATCCAGCAGGTGTGAAAAAAATGGCACCAATGTGCTTAATTTAAAAATGTTGTCATTCTGAATTATACACCTTTATTATAATGTACTGTATCATTTGAACTACTGAATTAAACTAATTTCTGAAATGCTTTAATGACCTATATTTATATCTTTCCATACTTTTTACAGATTTTTAAAATTTCATTTGACTTGACATTACGATGATGCTTGCACTCAGGGCTTTTAGACTTTGGAGTTGGGATTTGACACTTCTGACTCGAATTACGGTGACGTGGTCCCATGTATGGTCATTGTTGTCCCCCTTCCAACAGTAGCGGAGGTGGTTTCATACCTTGCTCATTTCATGATCTGTTTTCTCCCTGATCTGTCATGGTTAGTTAGTGGTGCAAGAGAGTAGAGTGAAACTGGGATTGGTAAGCTAGTTTTTGTTTGAATGTAGATTGCTACATTCATCTAACTAGTTTTAACTGGCTGTTTTATTGTGGGGCTTTTACTGGCATTTATCACTGATTTATATCATGGTGTTGCCATAAATGTATTTATGTTCTTGTGTGTAAAACATAGAAAACTATTTTCTTAAAAAAAAAAAAACACACACAAAAAGTGTGTTGTGTCCTGTTCCTGATTGTTTTACTAAATGCCTACCGGGTAAGATGTGCCAGTCTGCGCAGACAACAAATACATGTCTTCTGACCAACGATACCCTTGTCTCTCTCTGCAGTCTGCGCAGACAACAACCACGTGCGCACATGGACGGTGACACGCTTCCGAGGCATGATCTCCACCCAGCCTGGCTCCACTCCACTCACCTCCTTTAAGGTCCTTTCCCTGGAGGACATTGATGGGCACGGAGGCTGCAGTGCAGGCACAGATATAGGTGGGGCAGGGTTGGGGTGTTTGCAGTGGGGGGAATTCGTTGATGGGGTCCTGCATTCAAAAGAATACTGTGTCAAAATAAATTCCTATAGATATACGCCCGTAGTTGTGAATAATTTTTTCTGGGAAAAGTCCTCATTTTCCTGTTCAGAGGTACATTTAGTTAATTACACATAATTTGTTTTTTGTATCTTCCAGAATTCTCTGGAAGATCACACTTACTGTTTTGGTTTGCCAGCCGGGCATAAGATTTGGGCCAGCTTTTTGAGGTGGTCTAAAGTAATTTTGGCTGACTTCCCTGTGACTCTGTCCTGAAGGAAATCTAATGTAAACCGGCAGTAAAAGCCCAAATATTGCCCCACACATTTTCCTTGTATGGTTACACATTCTCCAGTGAGTGCACAGCAGTTTAACCCAAATATTCCTTTTAAAGCTGTGAATAAAAACTAAACTACAGGAAAACATGGTGTTAAATCTTTAAAATAAATAAATAAATGTAATGCAGAAGTCTCCTGTTTGAGTGCCATTGGGACAGACTTGTGTGTCTCCATGTCAGGACCCTATGGGGAGAGAGATGACCAGCAAGTGTTCATCCAGAGAGTGGTCCCAGACACAGATAAGGTCTTTGTGCGCCTATCCTCCAATGGTCGGAGGTGGGTCTGAGTCTGGACGCCTGAGATCAGTTGGCTTAATATGTACCCAAAGGTTCCTTAAAGTGGGTACATTTTGAGTAGTTAAAATAAGTTTATTTCTTCCCTTCACTTTAATTTGCAGTCTTTTTCTGATGGCAGCAGTGATTGAGTTGTGTTGAATTAGAATGTTCTCTGGTGCCCCCCCCCTGGCAGGGTGTGTGAAGTGCGCTCTGTGGACGGCACCTCCATTACTGCATTCATGGTGCACGAGTGCGAGGGGTCCAGCCGCATCGGTTCACGCCCTCGCCGCTATCTCTTCACTGGCCACGGCAACGGTAGCATCCAGATGTGGGACCTCACAACCGCCATGGAGATCGTTGGGAAGGTGGACACAAAGGGTAGGCATGAAAACCACTGTGACGCTCTGTAAAATCTTCATAAAGGGGTTTGACTCAAGTGTAGTGATAATTTTAATGACATTTTAACTCATAATGGAAGGGTGGAGGTGATGCCAAACTTAATAAAAATGGGTCTGAGTGAAATTGACGTGTGAAATGACATCTTGCTATTTGTAACGATAACCCCACCTTTGGCCTATCTTTAACCCACCACAAACTGTGGGGCTTTCTTAAGGTCTGATAAAGGGGGGGGTTGAGAAGTAAGTTGAAGTACAATGGGCCTAGGCAAGGACGGGGAAGGCTCGCTTGGACAAATGAAGTGGCTAATGAATGGCATTCTACTGTGGTCTACAGCTCTTGGTGGGCCAACAGAGGAGGAGCTCCTGCAGCTGCTGGACCAGTGTGATTTGGCGCTGACCCGCACCCCCGATATGAGCCCGGCAGCCTCCTTTACCACCTCCACCACCCACCGTGCCTCCACCGGCAGGTAATGCTCTGCAACTTCCGCCTCTGAACCCTTTGCTAGGCTGCTCCAGAACCAGCAGGCTCTGAGAACATGGTCATGTCTTCAACGTGTGCTGATCTAACGCATTAAAACAAGTGCACTACTTTGCACTAACTCTGTGTTGGGTTGCATACTGAAGGAAAATGTAACAAGTGAATTATTGTTGCCCGTAAGAAGTCATCTTCAATGCAACTTGTTTATCTGCAGGGTCTTAAAACACTGTTCTCTTGTCTGCCCCCTTTCAGCCTGCAGTCCCAGGCGAGTGACAGCTCTCGGGATCGGGTGCCTCGGGGTTTGGGTCCCTACATGGGCAGCTTGCCTCGCCAGGGTCCCCCTGTGCCCCTTAGCAAGCCCCGGGATGTGGGGGTCCTGGTTGGAGCCCCAGGGGCTCTCTCCTTCCATCCCCAACACCTGGGTCTCAGCCAGGTCTCCCTGAGCAGCACTGGCAGCCCCCGCAGTGCCAGGGGCCCCCATGAAAGGAGGTCCCCCCCTGAGGCGAAAGACAGCCTGGCCCCTCTCCGGCGGGGCAGCTTCGTGGAGCGTTGCCAGGAGCTGGCCAAGAGCTCTGAACCGGGTGGCCTGGAGGGGGTGCGGCGCAGCGAGCTGGAGGCGCGGCTTAGCCTGAGGACGCCCTCCTCTTTCTCTGCCTCCTCCATACACAAGAGCCCGCCCCCTATCCCTACCCCTGCCCCTGGTGCATCCCCATCCCGTTCCCAGCCCCCAGTATCTCCCTGCCGGCCCAGCTCCTCGTCATCTGCTGAGGCCCCGTCCACTCGCAGCCCTGCCACTCCAGATGGCCCTGCCTCCCCTACCTCCACCAGTCCTAAACCCCACATGAACGAAACCAGCTTCTGATTGGGTCCTCTAAAATCCCTTTATGGCCAAAAATGGAAACTTCTTGTGACTGCCTCTTGACAGTTTGTGTTGCTGGTGACAGTTTGGATGCAAGCTGGTCTCCCTTTATGCTGTATTCTATCCAGGTGGTTTTTAACGCTGCGCTAAATCACTTATGTAGCGACTCCTGTTATTCTGGCAATTAAAATATGATGCTTGTTTAAGAGAGCCAAGATTTACTTATGTCATGATTAAACTCCTGAATCAAATAATTTTCTTTCTTAATTCTAAAGAAAGGCCGTCTTAGCAGGCGTCTCTAATGCCCCATACATTGGTGATTTTGGGCTGCTTATAAAATCAGCAGGATTGTGTTCCTGCAGGACCAGGGCTGGGGGAACACAGCCCGTTCCCTGGATGAGTGCGGACCAGGCGTACTGTCCACTTATCAGCCACTGGCAGGAGTGTAGCTGAAGTCTCATTCCAAAGTCTGTACCTTGCCAGACAATGCAACTCCCAATGGGTGCTTCATTCCTGATACCTCCTGTTAAAGGGCTTTTATTTACTCCAGACTTTAACAATGGAAATGGCTGTGCAGGGTTTTTAATAGGGGCCACATTTGCACTGCGTTCTTTCCTTCACACTGTAGAAAGTTTTAAATATTGTTACACTTCTCAATATTAAACATGCCTGCGGAGATCAATACTTGTTTGCCTATTGTATGTAAAGTGTGTAATACTGTGTAATAGTTTTTTTGTTTTTGTTTTGTAGCGAAGAGCGTTGTATTGAACACAGCAAAGAAATGTACGTAAAGTGATTTAGAGCTACACCAGAGCTATATTGAGGGAAACGTTTGAGTTATTGATCTTTATTTTGGCAGGAGTCATGACAATTGGGCATTCCTCAAACCAGAACAATGTAAGAATTTAGACCCCAACCAAAACCATTCCATTTTCATGCAGTGTGAAAAATGCCTTTTTAAATTTAACATAGGTGAGTAAATTTGATTGCATTTTTTAGGACCATTCTGTTTGTCTAAAAATTTTTTAAGGAAACCTCTACTTCTCCCATTTCCTCTTAAAGTTAAATTTTGTATTAAATTTGGCCTCAGTCTGTTATTTTGTGTAAAAAATAGACTCACGACTCACCAAAGGATAATGGTATAGGTAGCATTGTGCCTTTTTGACTGGTTTTTGTGTGGCCAACGGAAGCATATGAAGAGTGAAGTTGTACTTGACAGTGCCTTCTTTTCAGTACAAACCCACGATGTTCAGGGTTTACCATCATATGCTAAATTATCTGTCAAAAGCATTAGCAAACCCCTTAAAGTTGGTTATGTCAGGGGGAGGGGGGTTTCATTTCAAAGTTATGTTGTGCATATTTAGGCCACTGTAAATTTGAAAATGGAGGTTTTATTGTTATTTTGTCTGTAGCTTTAATTTCACGCAATTTCATTTCATGGTTAATTTTTGTGTGGTTGCACTAGTTCTCTGTTTTGCAAATGTTTGGCAGACCAAAGAGTGCACAAGCTTCCCGTGTTGTAGGCATTGTTTAGATTTTGGTTTCTGTGATAGATTTATTTTAAATACACATCCCAAGGCCTGTGATTAGTATTATGTAATTGCAATATGTAACAGTGAGATTGGTTAATTTCAGTTGTTTTCCAGGATGTTTTAAAGTCAGGGAAAAACTGTGAATGTTCTTTGAAAACGTTATTCCACTTTACATGATGTCATAGTGACCTTATTACTCCTCACAATAATAGGGTGACTTGTTCTCATTACACCACCTCGGTCGTCTCACATGTGTTCTGTTCTCATTCTATTCCATGTCTGTATGTCTGTAAAGATTAACATTTTAAACCTGTTGTGTCTTGTGTTGGGATACGTAATAAAATGAATTTTGCCACTGCTTACTTGTGACACAGATTTTTTTTATATGCTGTTACTGTATTTGTACACACCACATATGATGCACTATGGATTTGTGTCTGATAGCTGGGTGTGTATTTGCCTAAATGTACCCATATGCAATAATCAAACTGGCAGCATAAGAATGTGGGGTAAGACTCATTTAATGGACTGCTACATTAGCAGCCATTTTTGGAATATTCTGTTTATGAATGTTTTGGAATGTTATTTTTATTGCTTTTAGATTTAGGTGAAATCCTATCTGCAGTGTTTTTTTGCACAAGATATAAAGGGATGGTCATAGTCAGCAGGAATAAAACATTTAGACAGAAAATGGCTGATTTTAGCAATTTTTCTTTGAGAAAATGCTGGTCTTGATATTCAAAATGGGAGCAGGTGTTGCTTCCCCTCTAGGGTCGTGTGTCATGATCCTTTTACAGGAACTGACCAGGGGATTGCATTATTAGGAGTAATGACAACAAGGCATGAGCAATCAAATGCTAATTTTGGTCCAGTTGTCCTGGATCTTGGCCAGACCATCCTCAAAAGTGTCCTATGGAAAAGTTTTGCTGGCGCTTTCTGCAAGTACTTAAGTCTGGCAATCGCCTGCATGTGTTAGAACACTTGGATCTCTCACACGGAACTTATTCTTAGTCTGTTCACATGTTTTATAAACTTTGATTAAAATTTGACCACACATAACTTCAAAAGCTTTTACTGGTGTACATCCAAATGACAGATTTTTGTCTCCTGCAGTTTACATTTTGTACAGCAGCATTTGAATAAATAGATAAGTTACAAGAATGCGGCCTGTTCTATGGCATGGCATCACAGCATATTACTGTAACTCAAATAAGGCATAACATAGAAAACTCTGATACAAAAGTACCCTGTGATTCTGACAAAACTGCTCACTTCCTTTCACCACTTATCAAAAGTACTATCCATGCTGTCCATTTTGCCTAACACTCCTTAGCATGTAGCAAAACCTAACAGAAGTCAATGATTATATCTTCTTGATCCTGTAAACAACTTATGCATAAATATATATAAAGTCCAGTCTAAGATCCAGTCTACACCAGTCTGAATGTTTTCTGTTGGCACTGCAAAAAAAAGATTTTCTTATTTCCTCATTAGACGATTGGTTTTAAAACCAGTTTTTCTTAAATTGTTTTCCCGGAAGAACAGCTTTCTCATGATGACTTCACTTGCATACAAACCCTTTAAAAAATATATTCTTAAGATGATTTTTGAGGTTTTTGCAGTGAGGGTAGGATGTTTTCTTTTGCTAGGTGCCACCCACTGTCCCTCAGCGACAATGATAACAGACAAGCCATGCCTCCGACTGGGCGCAATCGATGGGGGAAGAGAGCCCTGACCCCTTCCCCCGTTCACATCTTGGCATCCAGCATCTCCAGGAAGAGTTTGTGCATGGGCACCCGACCCTCCAGGTGCAGCCGGCAGAAGGTGTCCACAGCCCGGTTGGCCGTCTGCCGCAGCAGGGGAAGGGTCATCAGCAGCCGGCCAACGCGGTGGGGCTCAGCAGGGTGCTGGGCGCTCTCATGCTCCTGCAGGGCCTCGTGGAGCCCGTCCTGGAAGCGTTGCACGGCTTCCACGCTCTCCACGCTGCTTGCGTCTGGGGGACACACACAAACGGGAAGGTCAGGAAGGGCAGCTGGCTGTCTGGGTGAGAGCTGGATCCAGTGTTAAAAACCCATTGTTTGGCCCCCACCTCTCCCCATCCCTCCAGTTTTTAAGTGGGAAACTTACATATTTATATATATTTTTAAAACCACAGCCTTCCACCCATGATGTCTCACGCACATTGACTTCACTAGAGTAATATTAATCGGAGTAGACACGACTAATGGATTTATGAGCTCCTAAGATAGATGGTTGGAGCTGAGGGGATAGATTTATTGATCCTTGCTGGAGGCTGAAACAGCTTCCTCACTGTAACTGTATTGATTGGTTTCCCCTTGTTTAATCGGTTTAGGGAACAGAGACAGGAGAGGGCCGGAGGTAAAGGGTGCACGAGTGGACAGTGTTTGCACCCATTTAGAAAAACAGTTATCTGGGTTAAAAATGACATCTCAACTAAGAATGTAAGGCATTTTGTGTTTTGCCAGAGGGAGACAGAGCTGTTGTGTACTTAATGGTTGCTAACTGTGCTCCTAATAGCTGTTTGTTAGTTCATCAAAACCAATGTCTACCCTGAAACGACAAAGCTGGCAATTCCACTATCAAAGCCTTTGAAAGGGGTAAATGGGGAACACGTAGAGACAGAAAAGTCGGACAGTTTAAGATCATTGTGTAAAGAATTTGTCTGCATGATAGGCTGCATATACATTTCACCCCCCCCATTATTTCGTGTACCTTAATTCTGCCTAGTCTAGATCAAATCGTTTGGAGATAAGCTGCCTATCAGAAGCCAATTAGCTATCTGTCCACTTAATTGCAAAATCTATGTCCTAATACCTGACCTGTGTCAACTCTTTTAAGTATTTATGGAAAGATTATCGGAAGGACATTTCAAGTGAACGACTCTGATTCTCCCAGTTTTTTTAAATGATGGTGGGATCACTTTGAGAAACGGATGTTCTAGAGCCCTTAAGCAGCCTCTATCACAGATTGGAAAGGTTATTTGCCATTTGTGAATCAGGCAACTCCTGTCTTGCCTGACAGCGGTTAATAAGAGTCCTGGCTAACCCAAGTCTTCAGCAGTGTTAACCATCTCCACCTGCCTTGGACATGAAATGTGATTAGGATTCTGATCTACTGAGCTTCCTAAACCTAACATCCTCCTGCCTCTGGACTCGGTGTAAATTTTGATTTGTGTGGTGTTGCTAAACATGGCCCTGCTGTAAAGCACCATCATGTGCTTTTTTTTCTTCTCCATTTGCCTACATGTGCGATTTGCTATGTGGGGGAACCTCTGCCATTGTTGTTGCAGATGAGTGTTAATCTGTATCACATACCTGAGTTGGCAAGGGCCATGGCTTTGAGTGTGACCACCTCCTCCTGGCTAAGGCCCATCTGCTGGTACTTGGACAGTAGGTGGCGCATGGCCGTATAGAGGTCCAGCAGCCCGACAGCTCGGCACTGGGCCCGGTCGAGCCGCAGGTTCCCTGCGAACACCAGCTCCTCGCCAAAGTCTAGTGAGCGTGACACCACCGACAGCACCAGGGTCTCCATCCAGCCACTCTGCAGAAGGGCCATCTGGTCCACCAGGGAAAGGGTTGAGAAACCTGAAAGAGAGACCAATCACTGGGATTGAGGCTCTGCTGCTTTTTTTTAATTTTCAAAAAGGAAACTCCTGAGGCAGTGGGGAAACAGATGGATTAAGATTAAGATTTTAAACAAAATAATCAGCTGGATCTATACTGCAGATGGAAAATAACAGTAATGCAGTAATGCTCCTGGCATGGATGCCCAGCAGATAGATGCCCAGCTCTCTGACTGTGATGCAGGCCCAGCTCTCTGACTGTGATACAGAAATGCTCCTGTAATGTGTAATGTATGCTCCACTCTCTGACTGTGATGCAGGCCCAGCTCTCTGACTGTGATGCAGAAACGCTCCTGGTATGGGTAATGTTTGCCCAGCTCTCTGACTATGATGCAGAAATGCTCCTGTAATGTGTAATGTATGCTCCACTCTCTGACTGTGATGCAGGCCCAGCTCTCTGACTGTGATGC
>JAOVYW010000032.1:1885741-1899199 GCA_025775045.1 Hiodon tergisus
AGAAACGCTCCTGGTATGGGTAATGTTTGCCCAGCTCTGTGAATGTGATTCAGAAATGCTCCTGTAATGTGTAACGTATGCTCCACTCTCTGACTGTGATGCAGGCCTAGCTCCTCCTAAACTATCTAGAAAAACTATCAAACACATAACCAACATTTCAGAGCCTGAAGAATGTAACTTCACTTAATTGACAACATTTAGGTTTAGTAAGCAGGGATTACCTGGGATGTGCTTAGCCCAGCCAATCATGACCAGAAGTTCTCTGTTCAGGAGGTCACAAAGGGTCATGAGAGTTTTGAGGTCACTGTCAGGGGAGGAAGAGTCGGGTATTGCGCTAACTGGGGCAGGCTCTACCAGAAGTAGCTGGGTGACAACTTTGTTCCCTGGGGAATATTGTGATAATGGTCAAAGTCAATATACTTGCAAGCATTGTTAAACAGTTAGAGATCAACAGTTGCCATTCAATTATTGATGCATTAACTTCACGTTATTTCAGGCATTTGCTAGTTTCCTATTACTGATGAGTAAAATTTTAGTACCTTATCTTACTATTCCTGACATTTAACCAACATAGCAGTTCATGTAACTAATAACCCACATGCTACACTTGTTTCTACCTCAAAATTTGCCATAGACTTTAACAGAAATTATAATAAAGGGATGTAATTCAATGTTGATTAATCTTTTATTTGAATTTACTCTTTGCTTAAGCCCCTGTCCGTCCTACTGTATTGGCCAGAAGGGGGGCACTCACTTGTAGATTTGACCTGGTGCGAGTACGGGGCTTTGATGTAGAGGCCGGAGTCCACCCTTCGCTTGTACTTCTGACGCCCGCCTCTGACCCGGTCCATACGAACACCTGTGGACACCGGGCTCCTCATTACAGCGGGCCGTACCAACAGATTGGTAAAAGGTGTGATTAAAGGCAAACCGGACGCCTTGTGTGCCTTTCCAGTGGCAAGGCACACGCAAGCCCATCTCACAGAGCCACTGGGTGGGGCTGTCTTGGCTGCACTCACCCTCCTTCATCATGCCGGCTCGCAGGCACTTCTGAAAGCGGCATGCCTGGCAGGACTTCCTCCGGCGTTTGGTGATTTCGCACTCGTTGTTCACGGGGCAGCTGTACTCAATGTTGCCTGGAACAACAAGCAACCCACCACACCACATCTCATCAGGAGGCCTGAAACAGCTTGTTGAGGGGACGACAGTGGCCCAACTGTGACACAAGCCTGTCGTTCCACCCCTGGCCAGTGCAGATATACCTGAGATGGACCAGGGCGTGACATTTCTTTAAAGGCAAATGTGCAGGTAGGGATGGATCCTTGCTACTCAACCATTGCAACTGCGTCCCTTACAAAATGTTTAATAGGGGAACAGGTTGGACAGAATTCAAACGTGGGAGGATAAACGGTCTCTCGTACGTTCACAAACTACCCCTTGGAATATTGGCTGTGAGTGCTACAAATAGGTCTGCTGAAATACCACAAAGGTAACTTTCTCCAGTTAAAATGCTTGTGTTTGACTCAGGCTTTTATGTGGTATTGGTCTACAATTTTTGTTTGTTTTTCATTCCCATCCTGTCTGCTGAGCTTGGCACATTGAGCTTTCACACAGCAATCCATATAGGTCCAGACCAAACGCCAGTATTGATTGGCACTGTCACACCAAGCCAATGACCACCGTTAAGTGTTAAAAGTTGGGGCTTACAAGACAAAAGGGTTCAAATTGATTATTGACGGCTCCCTCCTGCCCATTAAAGCCTAGACAGGCAGGGCCAGCGTGTCTCATTTCAGTCAGCAAGCCCCTGTGATCAATGTGCTCCACCGGGATCACACACAGGATATGTGACCAGGATCTCGCGGATTACACCTGCCTGATCCAACTGAAATCCCTTCATCACGATATTGTTCCTCATTCTCAGTTGTTATAAAGCAGTTCACTAAGACTAACATAACAGATTCATTTGGATATAACTAACTCTAAAAACCAAAGACACCTCCTTCCTCCAAGTTCTGTCCTTTGTTTTCAAATATTCATTCATGGTTTTGTTTTCTTTACTTTAGATTAAGAGAGTTTATTACATTTTTGTCCTTTAAAATAGAAATTATGAGAAAAACTAAGAATTATTTCATTTATTATTAAATTATTTCAACTACAAACAACTAAGACTTTACACAATGTAAACACTGTAAATACTCTAACTTAGCAAGACGTTAAAACAAAACTAAAATAAATGTTTGAAATGAGTAGTTTTTATATATATTTAAAAATTATATAAATAATGATTAATTAATTAAGTTTTGCTTTTTGGTTACCAAACAAGTTTGTACCAAAGAGACCAGGCCATCTTTGTTAGGCCTACAGGACATGATGTTTGTAGTAAAGACATCACAGACAGCACTTGTTTACACAATTATTATTATTTTCTAATTCAGAAATAGACAAATTTATAACTAAAAAAACTATATTTCAGATTGAGACATTACTTAGAATATGCTTTTAGCATTTAATGTATCCTATTTTTATATCCTTATTTTCACCATCTCAGTTGAAGAAAACTAAAGTGAACAGATCATTGCAAAGACCGAAGATCTAGATAAAACAAATCACATTGCCCCTTGATTGCTTAATTCATATAGCTTTGTTTGAGATAAATAATAATTAAAACTATTTCTTGAATTAGGGTCTACCAAATAGCCTACAGCACTCAATAATAACACTCAACATGCTTAATATTATGGAGTTCTGTAGGCTATTAAGCATATTGAGTCTTCACACGGAAATCAATTGCCTAAGAGGGACGGGGTAAGAACGAAAATATTGGAAATCTGCTCCAAATCTGAAGCATGTACTCAGTCGTCTCTAATAGATTATTGATCACTTTATTAATTAAGAACATTTTTTTCTATGGCCCAATTTAACTCCCCAAATCACCCCGTCGATCTAATATTGTACCATTCCTATATACGGACAATAAAAAATTAAATAAAATTTTTTTAAAAAAGTTATAAGGTTATCTAAATCCAAACTCCATACAAAATTTAATTAAAAACATAATTTAGTTATTAAATAACGTACAAGACAAATAAAAACTTTATTTTTATTTACCTTGTATAGTCCTCTTGAAGAAGGCCTTGCAAGCCTCGCAGGACGCTACTCCGTAGTGGTACCCGGACGCGAAGTCACCGCACACCAGACAAAGCCGCTTGGGTCCGGAGTTGAGCGCGGTCAAGTAGTCGCACTTAAGCATCGCGTCTGCATGGGAAGAGAGCGGAAGGCTTCTCTCTGTGCGAAAGTGTGGTGCGCTGCAGGAGTCAGGTCCAGCACCGCCACCGCTGCTACTGGAACTTGGGGAATCCGGATCCAGCGAGTGGCTTTGTGAGAACAGACTGTATCCGCTGCTGTCCGAGGTGCAGCCCGGGCTGAACGGCGTGGTATTGTCCAGTGCGAATGTTGGACTTGGAGGGTCCACTTTGGCTGATGGTTCGCATGTTGAAGGGGATTCATTGGTAGGAGATGAGTTTAAAAGGCTAATTGGGGAGTAAAATGAAACAGACAGAAATAACATGTAAAGAACGCAATTACAAAACAATCCGAAGTTTGTATGATTTGAAAACACTGACGTAAAACATAAAAGTAATAAAATATTAGTTAATATAAAGTTATAACTTATACGTTTTTTTTCTTCCAATTAATATTTTTTTTATAACAAGCAATGAATTAAGTTATTTATTTTCGTAGAGTTATTCGTAAATAAATAACCCTACTAATTATATGTTTATTTGGCTAATAGTTAAATAGCTAATAATAGCTAAATAAACTACTACACAATTAAACTTGAAATACACCAAAATAATGTAGGCCTACATTAAACTAAAAGTACTCCTGAATGTTCCTATGACCATTTATCGACCAATTCCAGATGCTTTGCTAATGTTAAAAACCTTGAAATAGTACATTTAAAATAAATCTAAAATGTTACAGCATCATTATTACATTAAAAACAACTATACTTATTGGTGTTACTATTAGTAGCTAAATGGTGATGACGATGATGATGATGATTATTAATAATATTATTGTTATTGTTATGACAAGGGGGAAATCTAAACATACGATTCTAAAATTAATTTAAGTCTGAAACAACGGGAAAGCTAACCCTAATTATGAATACTTACTGGCTGTGCTGGTTGAGAAAGTGGAAGTTCTCACTCAGACCAAAATCCTTCAGGTCCATGCTGTGATTCCCCTAAAAGAAATCCTGAAGCTATCGCCGATAGGATCCTAGAATGGCAGAAGTGAAGTCATCTAGCGAGAGCGTAGAAATTGAAGTCGGAGCCAGCTGGTACATCGTGTTTATTTAACGGATGTCTCACATCAGCAAAAGGGGGCGGGTTCGTTCGACCTAATCCAGATGCAAGCGGTAAGCGGCTATAGATGCATTTATAATTCTGTCACGCAAGATGAAACACATAGAATAGGGCTATAACATGTACAATACGGAGAACAGACGGGTTGTTTGCCAATGTGATCAAAACATTATGAACAAAATTCTGGTTTCAGTTGTCAGTGAGAATGGTGCTTCAACCATGGTTCAACAGGCATTAATCTAACTGTATAGTCCACGTATAATTTTACACTGTGGGCGATTATTATTTCCATTCATCTCCTTTCTTTTTGACAAATATTTTAACCAAGAATCATTAGACAAATTTACTTCGGGGCACCATAAATGTTAAGAAATACTACTGGAGCACACTCATAAATGAATGAGGATCACAGTGAAAGGGGCATCCTGATGGTTTTGAGGAGTTTGTTCTTCTTTGGTCCATACAATAAATTAATTTGGTTTTACACAGCTCTATAATGGAGTTTACACCCTTTTTCACGTTTATGCTTCTGTTTCCAGGCCCCGCCCGAGCCCTCCTCTCTCTCTGTTCCACCTGCATAGCTGAACTGGCTACTCTCCTTCATCTCTTTAGTGTAAACACAGAGTGGACCGGCATGTCTTTCGGATACCAGACGAAACTGCCGAGGACCCACAGGAACAACCACTGACCAGAGACACTGACACAGTACCGCCCTCATTTCATCACTGCTTCTTGTTGTTCCTCTAAACAAACCTCAGGGCCCTCCAGTAAAAAGTTCCTATTTTGTAAATGTCTGTCAGGGATTGTTAGTCTGCTTTGTGCCAGCATTGGCTTGCATGAACAATTTCAAGGGAAGTTGTGATGCTAATGTGTTTCTAGGGTGCTAGTGTAAACACATTTCTCTCTCATAAGGACTGATCTTGAAAAAACTAGCAACGTTTAGAGCTTGTAGTCTTGTGGCTTCAACGGTCTTACTGTTTTGAGTTAATTCACTTATTCAATGAAAATAAGGCATAAATATGTTTTCATATATCCTTTATGTGATTTAAAATGAAGAGTAAAGCATGATACAAATATATAAACAAACAAAAAACAAAACCAGTATTGCTTTTGAATCTCATCTGTAACCTCAAGCTACCAAACCCCTTGAGCCCATTATCATAACTTGTTTTCAGGAGTAAATCGTGTTATGCGTTATGGAGGTGCTGTGTGCACAGTATATAAAGGTGACATTAACATGAGGGCCCCAGTTTATTAGTAAAACCCATAGACTGGTCTATCATTTGGATTGGAGGGAACCAGCAGCTAATGAAATGCTATTATAACAACTGGATGAGACAAGGTTGTTTGTCTTGGAATTTTTTGGGGAAATATATTGCATACCCATATAAAAAAAAGTTACCAAATGAAGAAATGTAAGGGAAATGTTTTAAAATATATATCGAATGGAATTTTACTTGTTAACCTGTATATCGATCTATGTGTATATCGTAAACTTGCAGGCAAATATGCATACAACTAAACACATAGTAGTAGCAATTTGATCTATATTAGTACTACAACGCCAGTACTACAAAGCCAAAAGTAGGGGGACATCCCTTCAAATGAGGGGATTTGGCTATTTCAGCCAGAGCCATTGATGACAGGTGTATGAAACTGAGCACACAGCTATGCAATCTCAATAGACAAACATTGGCAGTAGAATGGCCAATACTCAGTGACTTTCAGTGTGGCACTGCCATGGGATGCTACCGTTCCAACAAGTCAGTTTATCCAATTTCTGCCCTGCCAGACCTGCCCCCGTCAACCGTAAGTGCTGTTATTGTGGAAATCTCTAGCAGCAACAACAGCTAAGCCACGGAGTGGTAGACTACAAAAGCTCACAGAACGGGACTGCCGAGTACTGAAACGCATAGCGAGTAAATAATGTCCTCAGCTGCAGCACTCACTAACGAGTTCCAAACTGCCTCTGGAAGCAACATCAGCACAAGATCTGTTCGCCGAGAGCTGCATGAAATGGGTTTCCATGGCCGAGCAACCACACACAACCCTAAGATCACCATGCACTATGCCAAGCGTCGACTGGAGGGTATTATAGCAGTAAAGGGGGGACCAACACCATATTAATGCCCATGGTTTTGGAATGAGACGTTCGATGAGTTCGATGACACCTTTGTAGTGTCATCATTCCTTGTTTTTACTGTTAGGTTTGCTAACAAAATACCAATGATTAATAATACATATCAATTAGGTTAGTGCTGCCATACATCAGTACTACTTGTATGAAAATATCTATCTTTTGTCACTTAAGAAATAGGTTTACCTTGTTCCTCTAGGAAGTTCTGTTATATAAATGTAGTGTACAACATTATAACACCATGAACAATACACAAAACTGTGGTATCCACAGTGTTGCTCAATGTTGCACAAGAATTGTAAGTGTTATAGAAGGGTTATGTGACTAAAACAGCAACAAAATGTAAAAATCAACCGAAAAGTACCCGATAAAGCAGCTTAGCTTGTTTAAATCAAAGAAGGATTCACTCTGCATATTTACTGTGCTGTGGTCAATTGTATTATTAAGTAAATTACAACAGTTTTATGTTAAAAATGAAGACCTAACTTTTGGTTTTAACTTTTGGTTTTAACCTGAATAATGTGAATATTTCATGTGAATTGTAGACTAAGAACCAGGATGGACTGAAATGGCATAACTTTACTTTGTTCTGTTCATTTGGACAGTAACTGGCATATACTGCAACCACTCAAGAATTAAATGATTGTTGTTGCATAAATGCTTAAACAAGCAGCTTGCCTAGATGAGGAATTTCAATATGCAAACACAGACATCATCCAGCCAATCAGGATGGCAGTTTTGATAGAAGCCAGAAACATGTGTGCCCCTGCTAGCCTTGCGCTAATAAATTCCGGCCCTCAGTAGAAACGTAGTAAAGCAATGAATCTGCATGAGACACTCCTCCATCTTTCACCAGTGTACAACCATAGAAAGTGGGACTTTCGTGAAGTTGTGTGTGTGTGCGGAGGGAGGAGCACAGGAATGAACTTTGAGTGCCTCAGTGGAGTAATCTTGCCCATCGGTTGGGCGAGAGAAGCTGGCAGTCAGTAGGTCAGGTGGGTGAGGACAGGTATTACCCTGGAAGCTCTGGGGGGAGGATTTATGTGGCATGGAACACTCAGATAATGGATAGGTTGCTCAGACAACAGTTTTTGGCCTGAAACCTAGTGGTCACATTGCTGTAGTTCTCTTTCTGTGGTTTTCAAGGCTTACCTGAGTACAGAAATGTACAGAGGTAGCGCAGAGTATGCATGTCGACAGCCCTTGTGAGGGCTTTGTTTATTGAAGCTGAGAGTTTTCATTTGACCACACAGCTCCTCATTTATTTGTACATTATTGCGTTACAAAAATGAAATAATATATTATTAGTGTGCAGTAGCTCTGGACTTATCAAATTAATGGAAAAATTGACATTCAGCTTTTTATGGTTATGTAAATTTTCTATTATATTCAATTGAGAGGTGTATTTCTCAACTATAACACCATTGGTTAGGTGAAACTTGCTGCTAATTTCCAAATTATGAACTTGTGCTAAGGGCAGCTGATGAGCACCATGATCATTTCAACATTATTCATTTTTATGAATCCAGAATTTTTCTGGAACAAAAAGGTTGAGGTCAGCTATTACCGCCTAACATTGATAACGTACATCTTTCTGAACTCTGAATGTCACCTGCAAGGAACTTGGTCAATACCGATTCATGAAACAGTGTTACAAAACAATGACCCAGTTGTACTATCACCTGGTGGCCCCACAGCCTGCAGCGATGAGGTGATAGGATTATTGTCTAGGCCACTGAGTGACACCTGTCTATTTCGAGTTCTTCCCTGAGTTCTAATCCTGGAAAGGCCTTTTCAGCAAAACGGCAACTCTGCTCGCTATTGGCCACAAGCCCGCCCCTGCACCTGTTTACAAATGTAGGCCAGTGGGTAAGACTGCAGCTTCCCCTCCCCATCCAGGCTGCGGAGCGGACTCAGGCTCATGATCCTGTGTTCTGTACTGGTGACTCTGCATGGAATTCTCACTGACAGCTACACCGCAGGTCTAATATATTTCCAATAGGGCACATCTGAATGGAATGTCGATTCAACGTTCACGTTTTTCCATGATTCTACTACAAACGTTTTTTGTGAAAACTTCAGGTAACTCCAACATCCTGTAGTGCTTTATTGTAAATTTTTTGAAGATCCTGAAAGACTGTCGGTCTTTCATATGTTTAAAGGTCCTAAATGTTCCTGATGACCAAAGCCACTCTTGGATCAAGCAATGACTTCCATTGTTTAAGTCAAATCCACCATGACCAGTAACTAGAGGGTGGTTTAGTGATGTTGAGAAGAGAGAGTGATTTTCTGAATGTTAAATTGCTCATTGACTTTTACTAAAAGTGAAGCTCCCCATGGACAGCTATAAGGTGTATCATGGATTTTTACATGTGAACACTGAGAATGCATTCTGCATTCATGCATCAACATGAACTGCTGACACTGAAATGAGAATCAATTTCTACATGAACTGCAGACCCTGAGTTGAGAATGCATTTCTACATGAATTGCAGACACTGAGAATGCATTTTTATACATTTTTTCAGATATTGAAAACGATATATATTCACAGATTTTGTGGGTCAAAATGGTCTGGCTACACTGTCCCTGAGCAAATGAGTGATTCAGAACCACTATCTCGGTGTGAAGCCCAGTTCCTTATCCACCTAAAAAATAGCAGGGAACCAGGATACCTGTGTGCTCTGGTTCATGTTCCAGCTGAGCCCTTAATCCCCAGGTAAAACTGAGGAGCTCCTTGAGCTTCTGTCATTATCTCTTTCACTTAGTCTATATACTATAGGAGGGTCATTTCAGTCCAATTATTTAATCTTACCTAGATGACAATCAATGAGCGACAGACCTTTGGGGAAAAGTGTGAGTTCTCAATCGATGAGAGATGATCCAACACAAATCAATTTACAAAAAGGTATCATGCTGGTTAACGGTTTTCCCAAAACAGAATTAGTAGGCCTGACTTAACAATAGATATAATAATGATCTATTACTACCAATAAAAATAACAACAGAAGCAGCTGTAGTACAGAACAATCAGAACATTCAAGGCTCACAGGTTTCCTGTTAATTAGGATTCTTGATTGCAAACAAAGCAGAGCTGTGAACGTAGTTGGCGGAAGTTAGACAACTTCGTTCAGCCACCCGCTGGTTGGCAAAGGCGCCAAACGTCAGCCCTGAAAGGAAAGTGGGAACGGCAGTGCTGACAGTGGAAGAGGCCATGCAGGTGAGAGACGAAAGCCGATATTCCGCTGGCCCCTGCAATCCGCCAGTATAAATTAAGCACGGAGTGGATCCTCTTGATCGGATTGTCCATAGGTGGCGGTGTGAATTGGCCTATAAAAAGGATTAACCCCTGGATCCGCATAAACACAGTGGGCATTAGGGTTAGGGAGCCAGGTAAGAGGATTAACACGCGTGTGCACACTGAGCACGTGAGAGTGGGAACACGCAAGGAGAGGCAATAGGAAAAGGTGCCGCTAATGTGCTAACGTGTAAGTGTGTCAATACCAAGAAATTTCTACCTGGACCCGACACAGTAAACAATCAAGCTGTTCCTCTGAATACAAATTTATCAAAACACAAATGTACAAAGCTACAACTTTAACAAATAGCAATAAAATGACAAATGGAATGTGTGCAAATATATTTAGAAATTGTTTTAGAGATAAACATTAAGAATAATAAAAAAACACTGTCAAATACTAAATCTCAGAAAATGTACATAATTTTTTTGTGTAAACTCCCACAACAGACAAGTCATCCACAAATACAGTCCATAGAGCTATGTCTTTAGGTATGGAAAAAATAACTATGAGAAATATTTTAGCTACTACTTCAGAACAAACAAATATTATTGCAGACAGAAAAACTAGTCATTTTCTTTGTATTAGAATATGTGATTTAAAACCAAAAAGCTTTGTCGTTGATATTATATATGCATATTTACTATTTGCATGGTGCACATCAAAACATAATATTAACATTTACATAGCTTTTTTTCTAAATGGATTCACAAAACCAGATATTTAGGACAGATTTAAGACATTCCAATATTTTGTTTGGAAAGTAGGAAGAACTTGGATTTTCTGAAAAGTGAATGGACAAATTTAATAGCATCTTCTCATTATAAAAAGTTCTCAAAAAGTTACCAAGACCTGGGGGAATAGATGATGTGATGATGTTTAACTTTTCAACAACAAATTATATCCTTAAGTCGTCAAAAAACAGCTTTATGTGCACACATAACATAAATTAATATGAAAAACACAAAGGTGGCATCCTTATTGCTTAAAAAAACCCTAAAAAGTTATATTCTAATGTAATCTACAATAGAGTCTTAACGACAACAGATCTGTATGCCTGCCTCCACAGCTTGGTTTCCATCTGTACATATGGGCTAATAAGAATGCACGTAACCACTAAATGATGTCCACTTTCTAAGATAGCAGCTCTGCCAGTCAAACCAATGGGTGTGGCTTTTCATCTCAGCTCAGAACAGCACTTAAACCTTTGAAGCCCTGTTCCTCCACCAAATTAAGTTCCCATGACAACACTAAACATTACGTTCAGGAATCTATATGCAGGTCCATTTTCATTTTCTTTGGTGTGGTCCTATGAACCCCCAGGTATAAAATATTGCAAAAACAGTTACCCCTTTTAGTATTAAAGTGATCATGAACCTTATCATGGAGACTGTCATTGTGTTATGTGTTTCTGGAAAAAGGGGAGCATCAGGTTCCTTTTAAAATGTTTTTAAATTCCTCACAGCATCCTCTGTAGACTAACTGACGTAGTTAGCATTAAATTAGTATAAAGTTCTGGCACTTTTGTATTTAACTCAATAGTATATAGCCATATAACGATCGTTATGGTTTGTGAATTGTTCTTAGATAAGACATGTGACAGTCGGTGATGTGACTTTCCTCTCACTAGTGCCAGGTCCACTTGCTGGTAGAACATGGGAGGGAGAGAACTGATAGAAATGAAGCAATGGCCACAGGGGGGAGGAGCTGGCAGTGGGAGGGATCAGGGCATGGCCGGGCAGGCACACAGTAGTCAGGCTGCGAGGAAAGGACGTAGCCACGGTGACATGAGCTGTGGGAGGGATCAGGGCGTGGCTGGGCAGGCACACAGTAGCCAGGCTGCGAGGACAGGACGTAGCCACGGTGACATGAGCAGTGGGGGGGATCAGTTGCGTGGTCAGGCAGGCATGCAGTAGCCGGGCTGCGAGGACAGGACGTAGCCACGGTAACATGAGCTGTGGGAGGGATCAGGGCGTGGCCGGGCAGGCACGCAGTAGCCGGGCTGCGAGGACAGTGCGTAGCCACATTGGCATGAGCAGTGGGAGGGATCAGTTGCGTGGTCGGGCAGGCACACAGTAGCCAGGCTGCGAGGACAGGACGTAGCCACGTTGGCATGAGCAGTGGAAGGAGCCGTCTGTGTTGACGCACCGTCCGTTCACACACAGGGTGGCAGGATCGTCTGTCTCCTCACACTCGTTAATGTCTGGGCAGGGAATAAGACCATATTACATATTACCTGGTGTGGGTACGTCCACATGTTGTCCGTTTACTGCCAGCCCTGAGCAAAAGCTCAAACACAAAGGAAATTAATTTCTGGTCCATTCTTTGAAACTGGTAAAACATGCTACACCTCAAATTAACATCTCCCATTAAGAGCCAGTCATTTGCCCCAGTTAATGGACAAAACACTGGGACTCTGGATCGTCCACGCTAGAGCGATGAGAAAAAATGTACCTGTGCAGGCCATAGAGGTCATGTCCAGCTGGTAGCCATCGTAGCAGTCGCAAGTGTAGCCCTCGGCAACACGGATGCAGCGGCCGTTTTCGCAGCCATGCAGGATCCCACACTCTGTGGCACTGAGGCCCTCAAACGACTCGTACCTCCCTGGGGAGGGTTGGGCAGTGCAGTCAGAATCATGGACAAGATGTCTCCCTGTGCTACATAGTAGTTTCCTTTCCTGCTCTGTCCTCTTCAGTCCTGTTCTACAGCAGAAACTCTGTCAATCTTGTCCTACGCTAGCCTATCGCCCCTTGTTCTACTCAAAATTACGCTCACCTGTCCCATTCTACCCTATCCTCCTTTGTTCTACTCTACCCTCCCCTGTCTTGTCCTACTGCAATCTGTTCTCCCCTGTCCTCTTCTGGTCCTACACGGGAAACTCCTCCCCTTTTTTACTGTAATCTATACTGCCATGTCTGACTAGGATTTATTAAATTTTACATATTGTGTGTGTGTGCGAACTGTTGTAGTGTGTATGGACAGTACTGTGGCATTGTGTGGTACTGTGGTTCAGTGCTCAGTTGTAGTTTGTACTGTGGTAGTTTGGCACTTTATAATGTGGTTCAGTGTTCTGTTGAATAGCATACTATGGTAGTGTGTAACTTTGTGTTGTGGGTCAATGTACTGTGGTAGTAAGTTACTTTATAATGTGGTTCAGTGTTCTGTTGTATAGTGCACTGTAGTAGTGTGGTACTTTGTATTGTGGTTCAGTGTACTGTGATACTGTGGTACTTTGTATTTTGGTTCAGTTTACTGTGGTAGTGCGGTACTTTGTATTGTGATTCAGTGTTCTGTTGTAGTTTGTACTGTAGTAGTGTAGTACTTTGTACTGTGGTTCAGTGCTCCGTTGTAGTTTGTCCTGTGGTAGTGTGTTACTTTGTATTGTGGTTCAGTGTTCTTCTGTAGTTTGTACTGTTGTAGTGTGCTACTTTGTACTGTGGTTCAGTGTTCTGTTGTAGTTTGTACTGTAGTAGTGTGTTACTTTGTATTGCGGTTCAGTGCTCCGTTGTAGTTTGTACTGTAGTAGTGTGTTACTTTGTATTGTGGTTCAGTGCTCCGTTGTAGTTTGTACTGTAGTAGTGTGCTACTTTGTACTGTGGTTCAGTGTTCTGTTGTAGTTTGTACTGTAGTAGTGTGTTACTTTGTATTGCGG
>JAOVYW010000032.1:1909158-1923227 GCA_025775045.1 Hiodon tergisus
TATATATATATATATATATATATACACACACACACACACACACACACACACACACACACACACACACACACACACATCTCCGAATTCCATTTTAACGCATTCGGATTAATAGCCCTTGTCTATCGAGAATTAGTTTAACAAAGTAATGGTTGCCAATGTTTTCAAATTAAGCGCTTTCATTTAAAGATCACATCAAGAAAAATGACTAAATAAATCGAAACATTTTAATCTAAAATACACCGGTACTTCGTGGAAAAGCAAAGACTGAGACGCAAAGTTTTTATCTATTCAGGGAATAACCTTGTCAGTTGCTAAGCACATCAGCGCGCTGTCTGACAGGGATATTGAGACGTCTTGTAAAGAAGCTGTTAATTGCCCCTGGCTATCACTTCACTTGGGTTGTGTTGACAATTAAAATATTCTGATCAATTGACACAGTATATCCTACGCATTCCACAAAACTGCAGCGGCGTTCTGTTTGATTCGTTGATATATTTTTACTCAACATGTTTATTGCAGACTGATCGCAACGCCTTGGGCAGTTGTGAATTAAATTACATTCTTATTATACATCTTTAATAATTCACATTTGAACCACCTTCATCCTCTAAAGCAGGGTATACCACACACAATGGCTATGTATAGGTACAAGAAACGTCAAAATGTACTAAATTGGTCGGGGAGGGTAGGCTATGTTATTCACAGGTAAAATCAAACCAAAATGAAATATAAATATATATTCAACATGTTTATTGCAGACTGATCGCAACGCCTTGGGCAGTTGTGAATTAAATTACATTCTTATTATACATCTTTAATAATTCACATTTGAACCACCTTCATCCTCTAAAGCAGGGTATACCACACACAATGGCTATGTATAGGTACAAGAAACGTCAAAATGTACTAAATTGGTCGGGGAGGGTAGGCTATGGTATTCACAGGTAAAATCAAACCAAAATGAAATATAAATATAGTAATTTCTAAAACTCCCGTATAAGGTTTTACCGAGAAGAAATAATAAAAATAAAAAAGTCGGTCCAAATTTGTCAGTTCAAGGTTATTAAATGTTCTTTTCTTTTTCCGGATGTGGATGCTGTCACAGACAAAACGTTTAGACTAACATTTCATAGAACTAACTTGCACGGACTTGTAACCAGCCCTTTCTTTTCAGAATACACATCTGTTCTCGACCGCAGACAGTAAAATCTGAATATCAATGCATTTCCTAATTGCGATTGAAAAGAGACGTAATTGATAAGCATGCAGGTGGTCAACGGGATTATCTTGAAACAGCTAAGGAAATTTTTCACCCAGGAAGACGAAGAAGGGTGTATGCATTCATGTTAAAAACGCCCCTTTCTAAATGACGTTTTTAAAAAGAAGTTTTAATTTAAAAAAGAAAAAAATTGTAGTAGACAAAATAGTAAATATATCTTGGAAAAAATTAAGTAGTTCATATTTATCCAGGTTCTCATTTAGACTCTTATTAACACTGACCCTCAATTCATAGAAACGCTGTTATTATCTGAGCGGTTGTCACTTTGGTTTAATGGAATCGGCGATTAACACATTCGATGGTAACTTTGGGCATTGTTTTTAATGACTGTCATTAAGCCTTATAGAACGAAGCATTCCACTGTATCATGTATTTGTTTGTAAATAGGCTTTCTGGGACATCATTTGATTCTCTGCTTTAAAGGAATTGTATTCTTTTTTTAATAACAAGTGTGAAACGGTACTTGGAATGCTACTGCAAGAGGCAGTGTGACCGCTTCGTGACACCAATGTTTCTCCGAGACGCTTTTCACCTGCAGAAATATTCCGATTTTAGTAAAATGCGGGGACATGAACGCTATTGGTTACTGCTGCTTCCATACACGTGCTCCACAGTGTTGCCTATTTAGTAAACTTTTGAGTCACTTCCTCGTTAATCCTTTGCCTTTTTAATGGTCAGCTCCAGATGACACACTCAAACATCCTCCCGCAGTTTCTTCGGTTGTAATGTCTATGCAACACTGCGTCGTTCATTAACACCTCAATAATTAGTTAACAATAGATTTAATGAGTTGACACTAATGGAGAGGAAGCTAGAGATTTAAATCTGTTATGTACTTGATTAACCTAGGAAATAATTCATTTGCACTGTCCATAGCGACTGTCATGGTTTCACTTCACGTCCTCCGTTACTTATGTACATTTTCTCTAATGCCCTCTGTCAAACAATTTATTTAATAAAAAATGTTACACCACACCACGTGGTTCTGAGTGTGACTTTTTATTACAATCATTTTGTGAACATCCTCAGTCATTTGCTGCGTGACACTCAACATAATTTAAAAAAAAAATCAACGGATAATTAATAAAAACTTCATAAATATTTCATACAATATATCATACCCAATACAAAAAATAAAACATACCGACCACCACAATAATAAAAGGTCTTTCTCTAACCTGTTTGCCTTCTAGCATAATAGTTTAATACGTAATACTGGTTTTAATGCAGCCTACATTTCATGCTTTATAATAACTTTAAGATTTTCAATGTATAAGTAATTGCGATATAAAATGAACTCCTACTGAACATGCAGTGACAAGCGTTGCTGAAGAGGTGTTATTTATTCGCATTCCAATGTCAAAGCTAATTGGAAAGCTGTCTTTTTTTCCGCATGTTAATTTTCGGACTCACAAAGAGGACCGTTAAGTCGATTCACATAAAAAACCAGATAAATTGTTTTATAAGATCGTTAAAACAACAGTTTTCCGTTTTGTCTACAAGAAATTGTAGGCTTTTCTTGTTGCATTGCTGTTATACATCCATTTCTGATTGCTGCTTAATAATCCTATTTGTTTTATGTGATTGAAGATCTTCATTTACTTCAGGTTGGATTCAAAGTAGCGCGATTTATGATTTTTTCTGTTTGCACAGAATGTATTTTGGCTATAAAGTAGCTTTGGATACACGCGCATTCCGAGTAAATGCAAGTTTCACTGTCTAAATGTGAATTTATTTTTATATTTACAAGCACTCTACCTGGTGGTGAAAGTCCATATCGCAAGCTCTCAAATGACGTTGAAAAGACCCCATTCACCAAAACCGGATAGCACAAAATTACTTCCGGTAGGCGTCATTTTAGTTAGTAATAATCAAATTTTTAAAATTCAGTTCTATTACTGTTACTATTACCAGGGCAAAAAACGATATAAATTACTCTCTCAGCAAACACCAAAATTTACTGAGTAAACAGATGAGTGCTTTTGGAACCTTTGGAACCCTCAAATAAATGTTCCCCTACCCATGAATGTAATGGTATTTCATTTATTAACAATTATTCCTGTAAAACATAATGTTACAGCTTAACTACTTATTCAAAACAAAAGTGTATTATAGCATGAACTGACCACAATGTTCAAAGATCATGGAAAAGTAAATTTCGCTTTTTGGCAAAACCATGTTTGTTTTAAATTCGGTCCAATAACAAGTGTACTTTCAAAATCATTTTGAATTTTTACTAACTATTATAACAAGAATTCAGTTTACTATTTTACATGATCTCATGTTGATGACCCAGAGCTACTAAATTATTTCCAACCACAAGGCCAGATCCCATGCTAGCAGTAGATCTGTACTAATTTTGGACATCTACAAAGTAAATGGCCCTCACAGTTGATAATACACAAGTGAAATCTAGGTTAACAAACTGTAAACCTGTCTTCTTAAGTTACCTGTGTGAAATAGTATTTTGATATGAGCTAAAGGTAAAACTGTTAGACAAATACACCATTTTCACATTTAATTACTAAAGAACATAAAATTGTAATAATTCATTGAGTACTGAGTCTCAAATACAATTAATTCAGACTCAATACTAGCTACACAATAGCCACATAGTTACATTGGGCCCTTTGGACTGGTTATGTCTCACTACTGCCTTATGTGACGTGTGTAGAGCTGGGGCTCACTGTGACTATTTCCCTATTCATTACATTCGTCTTTATTTGGTTGCCTTTTGTCGGATTTCTCAGTGAGGCCTTGGTGACGCTTCTGTGGAAAAAAACACAAGCACAGGACAAGAACAAATGACTAACCACAACATGTAAACAGTATCAATCAACCTTTATTTTTACATGTTTATTTTATGTAAGAATTACATTTACGCTATCACCTTATAGGAAAACAGCAAAGAGATTTCTATATATTGAACCACAGCTACCAATCATATGCAGTATAAATGAACATATCAATGAGAGCCAGCAGCGGAGAGATCTCCGGAATAAACTGTCAGAGAATCGTCTGAGCGCGGGCATGTCACCGTTCAAGCACTGTGAATTTACATACTATAAAAAGTAAGGGGGGGGGGTTAATAAAACTGTTTACAGATTGGGGGACGGATAAAGAAAAAAACACAAGAAGCACATGGGAAAGAAGCGGAGGCACAGAAAACACAGCTACATACACCGCCAACACAAATAAAAATCCCAGTACCACCTAGGGTAGCCCACATATTAACAATTTAGCCATCAGTTAAATATCTAAAAGTGCTCAGAGATATTCAACAGCAAAAAAAAGGCACTTAATGAAAGAAAAGGATGAACTGACTTCAGTGCAAACCAGAGGCAGGGAGATGTGATGAGTGTGTGGGGGGTTGCAGGTGCTTACAGCTGGCACAAGGGGAGGATGTGTTGGGCAACAATGATCCGGCGTAGCATCAGCTGGCCTTTTCTGATTCACACCAAGCAATAGTCAGCCTCTCTTTAGGCTATTTACCATCAAACCTGGGGGTGTGACTAAAATCCTAAGCTTCACACCACATAACATTAACCAAAAACTGACTGCTTTCTCATCTCTCTCTCGCTCTCTCGCTTGCATTGAAAGATTGTGAGAGCATAAAATGAATGTTTTTTAAAGTAATTATTTGAAATCATTCTGTTTGACTAAGGGGAAAATAAATGGCAACTTTTAGCAGAATCAGTCAGTGATGGACATCATATAGAATAACTACAGACAATCAGACTAGGGGATAAACTACACTAACTGCCAGAGTAACTTAATATGACCAAACACCCTCATTTCCGATTAACTGCACAAATTTTTTAAGTAACAAGTAACCGATTTTATGCTTTTATGTGGGGTTTCTTCTCCTGCTGAATTTAGGGCATGGATTAAATGAAAAAGACTTTCCAACAAGGAAAAGCAGGGGAGAAGGGTGCTGAAGGGCTTCTCAGAAGCACAAAAATATGAGGATGCCTCCATCTCCGCCTGTACACATACAACTAAGGTTTGACACAAGAAACACACACAAATTAATCAGGTTCTTTTGTAATATTTAACTTTTTCTTGGGAGGAAGTTAACAGATTTAGTGCAGAAGAGAGAACTTGAACACCCTTCAAATATGAAAAACTCAACTTAAGAGCGGATATTAAATTTGACAAGCAGAATTTTAAATCGCTGAATTTTGTAACGTGTAAAACTTAAGCAGTGGCCAATTCTTTAAAAATGTAATACGACGTGAAAATGCGACTCCAACTGAATTGGTGATGAAAACAACATGCTTGGAAATTACCTGGTCACCTGTCAGAACCTACTGCTGCTTTAATGCTGGACGCAGAACAGCGCGCTAATATGAAGCTGTGCAATCAGAGCGGGTAGCGACTTGCTGGGTGACATGATCTTCAGTGGTACAAATAAGTCGGTTGGTCAAAACTCAATTTTTATTGCCTAAGAGTGCCTAAGAGTCTAAGTGCCAAACGACCCTGGAGGTGGTGCATACACAGAAGAATCCATGGAAACACAAGTTTAAGTTTGGTTTGCATTTCTTGTGGCCGGACATCCTGAAAAACAAACATGTGACAGGACCCGGGGAAATGAGTTGGGGAGCGGTCAACGAGACAGACGGTGTTTGCCTGTTGTGTGATGCAACCGGTCATCCACTTGGTTTTACAGAGCACGGACGCGTCTGAGGGTGGGTTAACGAGAGGGGAACTTCCTGAACTGCAATGTGCTAAAACATTCTAATTTTGGACAACACATTAAACACATTAATACTAACTCAAAATGTGTCATCGCCCCATTGTCCTATTTATAGGGACAGGAGCTGTTTGGTCAAACTACCTCCCCTGGATGAATGGAAGACTAATTACATTCAAACACGGGAATCTCAGAAGCCAGTCATTGGTCACTTTGGACATGAAACGTACAAAATCACACACTAACGCAAATCATTGGAGCTGGAATCCAGGTTTTGATAATAGAGATGAAACTCAATGCAAAGTCAAACTATTGGCAGTCACAAGAACTTCGGATTAACTCTCCTTTTGAGGGTCTGATCTCCAGTCAAGCGCATGCTACTGTCCCTAGTCTTTGGTCTCTGCGGATGGGTGAGCACTGAAACCAGATCGTTTTGTTTTAGATACATAGCACTATATGCAAGTCCCTTTGAAAACTCTCTCTACACTAGCAACCTCGCTATCACAGAGAGAAACACTTCCAAGAGCCTAGAGACCTTCACAGGCGAGTGACGACAGATGCGCCAAGAACAACCCCAACTGAAACAGTATCCATTTTCTCTATGTCGGATTTCCACAGACCAGGCCGTTGTTTATCTCTGGCCGGGTTCCTCCTAGCAGGCAAAAGCACCCTACTCTCCCTCCTGCTTTAGGTTTATGGACATGCTGAAACACGCCAGCTAGATTTAAGATTTAAGTGAAATTAAAACTAATGTCACATGTGAAACCACATGTGTTCTTTGTTTTCAATTTAAAGAAACTGAACTAGAGGGGAACAGGTCAGGAAATCATAGTAAAACAAATAGGTTAATTCTAAAAGAAAATAAACTATTTTTCTTGTATATTAATAACCAAGTTGAAACAGGCTTCCAGCTGCTATTTTTATCTATAGTAGTGCTGAATCCTCTCCTGTCATATCAGCAAAAAAATTATCATCTTTCACTGGGATTTATAAACAAAGAGGACTAGGGCAACAACACAAACATACTGAATTGCTTGGCTGCTTCCCTGAACACTTTCCACAAAGTTCCTGAACAAAAAAAAGTATGTATACCTACCCTTTTAAGCTTCTGTTACTTAGAAATATAAAAATCCAAATGCCACAAAAATATAGACTACAGCCTTACAGAGCTTGCACTTTTCAGCATGACGCCATCTTTGGTTTTCTATTTCCTTACATACTTTGTGGTACATAAAGCTGTACTGTATCAAAACTAGAAATTGCACATAAGTATATAACCCTCAAAAGAGATATAATTCCTATATTTGTGTGTACAGTAAAAAATATAAAAAGATTTATATTATACATGCTGGATAAGGGATTTTGATAGGCAAGGTGAAGCAATTTTTAAGTTGTAATATGTTGTAGTTACAGATTGTCGGGACAACAATCGCTCGGCGTCACTTTTGTGAGGTTAAATTTTAAGCTTTTGGATAGTTTGATGAAGAACAAAGATCAAGCAGGGATTGATAACGGAAAAAAATACCCTTTCTGCGCCACTGTTAAATACACCCATGCCTTTCCATTAATTAGTTCACAAATTCTGTTGTGTCATGTTTTGACAGACAGTCTTAGACTAAAAGCAGGCGACATGAGGCGGTCTCCTCACCCTGCCTGTTGACCGCAACTGGTGGAAACTCACTGGTGTGTGGTTTGGCAATCACAGGTGAAAATAGGGACCAATCTAACAAACAGGGTTGGGTGGGGGCGGGGAAGAGAGTACAGCGGCCCCACTGCCTCGCCCCGGGCGATGGCTCTGGTCGTCAGGCCCTCCATGGCGAACAGGTAACTGTGGACAAGTGGACCTCCTGGGTTTGCGTCTTCAAAGCAGTGTGGGGTTGTCTCAGCCTGAATGAGCAGGCAAGGCCCTTCCTTCCCAGTGTGTCTGGAAGCCCCTGATTAGGGAAAAACAAAGGACACAAATGGCAACCCTGCAGTCCACAATGTTGGTCTGTGCAGACCACTCACTGACCCATTGGTCCACGACTTGTTCCTAGCCTGTGACCACCCCGAACCATCAACTCTCATTCACAAAAGACTGAGCTCACATTCAGTTCTGACAACATCCACCCCATGCTGTCAAGTTCTGTAGATTTTGGTACTTATCCTAGGAACACAAGGCTGTTACAAAACTATTAACATAGCAAAAAAAATTTGAGCACTTCCTCAAATTAGCACTGCATCTCACTTAGTGTTGATTGTCCGATCTACATGAGCACGTTTAATAATGTTTAATTCACTGTGAATTAATCCTCACATATCTTTGA
The DNA here is from genome assembly GCA_025775045.1 of Hiodon tergisus. Classification (NCBI taxonomy): domain Eukaryota; kingdom Metazoa; phylum Chordata; class Actinopteri; order Hiodontiformes; family Hiodontidae; genus Hiodon; species Hiodon tergisus. Next base: position 1,917,437 of record JAOVYW010000032.1, read on the forward strand.
ACTAAAACTGAATATGTTTAAATCTGGGGAATGAATAAAGAAAAAACAGGAAATAGACTACAATTATAAATAATTTATTTTTGATAGAAAGATAAGGCTCTATCCACTGCTGCCCTTACACGAAAAGTTTGATTAACATTATGTAAAAAATAAGGGGGCTTTTAGCAACAGGTAACTGTTACAATAATAATGGGGGTTCAGGACAGTGGCCGTGAAAAAAAGGTTTCAGCAACTTCAGAAAAAACAATGATCAAACTGTTGTCTCGGACCTTACCTTTTACCGTTAGGGGTCACGTTCCTTCTTGACCTTCACGTCCCCAGCCAGGATGGTTGAGATCTCACCCTGCATGAATGCCCAGGGGACGTTGGAGCCCACCAGGGGGCACTTCTCGCCGCTGGGGCAGTAGACTTCGCTGCCAGCGCCCTGGCCACGAATGAAGTCCCGCGTACAAGGAAAGCAGAACTTGTGTCCAGCCACAGAGGGGCACTGGACGAAGTGGGTGTCCTCCAGTCGCTCATGGCAGATGGTGCAACAGAGTGGGGCACCGCTAGCACCCCCTGAGGGCTCCCCACCAGCTGCAGCACTATAGTCGGTGGTGGCGGCCGTCAGAGGGATCGCCGCAGATGAACCGCTACTGCCATGGGACTCCCCATTGCGCGAGGCCAGGCGCCGCTGCTGCCCAGCGGGCGAGGCGGCCGACGGACTGCCGCTGTTCTGGCGGGCGGCCACAGAGTGACCTGGCCCACTGCTGCTGGCATCCTTAGGCGACTGTCCAGCGCCACCCAGGTTGTCGGCCACGCTCATCAGTGCTGAGATTGGGGACGGGTCACTGTGGGACGTTGGGCCTTCCTGGAGGGACGATGGCTGTCCAGCGGCGGCCAGTGCCATGGCAGGCAGGTGGGCAGCCAGCCCTGGGTACATCCCCCCAATCGACGTCCCGGGGGGCCAGTGCTGATGCTCCTCACCCAGCCCCTTTTCTCCTCCGCTCTCAGGCTCAGGGGATGGTTTGCGCCGGCGTGCCCGAGGTGGGGCCGAGCGTCCTGTGTTGCAGAGGGCGGTGGGGAGCATGGAGCAGCTGGCATCCAGGTAGGGCTGGGGAAGAGCATCAGGAGCTGGGACATCCTTAAAGGTCCGCACAGCGTCGCCCAGCAGCTCCGTGAGGAGCCGCCAGTCCCCAGTGCCATGTCGTTTTTCATACTCCACGTACTTGTACCCGGAGTTAAGGGCCTTGTTGTCCTTCTGGCAGTCATGGAACATCTGCTTGACCAGGCCCTGCAGGCTGGAAAAGACGTTGCCTGAACCACAGGGGTACTCCACAAAGACCTTCAGCTCGAACTCTAGACCTAGCTTAACGTCAAAAGCAAAGATGCGGCCCACCAAGCCATGGTCCTTCTTTAAACGCACATTGAAAGGTGTACAACTAGAGAGAGCCAGCAGCGTGTCCCGCACCACTTTGGGCCGGCCAGCCCAGTCATCCGCCCGGTTGCGGACACTCTCCGAAAGCTCAGCGAGGGCCTCTGCGTTCCTTTGCTTCTCCTTCAGTTCCTTCTCAAAGTCGGGGCTTAAGAAGGAGGCCACGCCCAAACCCATGCCCATAGCCTGCCTTTTGCTGATCTCACTAAGAATGGGTGCAGAAATAGCCAGGGCCCCACCCCCAGATCTGGAATTAAGCCCTGGCACAGCTGCCAGCAAGCCATGTGGGGCCCCCACTAAGCCCTGAGCCATTAGGTTGGGAGGTACGGTACCAATCATAGCCCTCCTGGCATTCGGGCTCTGCCTGCTAACTTCTGGAGGACCACCATCCTCCGATCTGGGAAGACCATTGGGCAGCCTTGCAGGAATCCCATATTCTCCTCTTCCTCTCTCAAAGCGCTCACTGGACTGTCTTCCACTGTCCATTGGCCCCTCCTTCCCCCCTGGACCGTGTTTACCAGGCTGGGGGCCAGGAGACCTACCATCCTGCATTACATGTGTTCTTTTTAGCTGCCGTGCAGTATCAATGAGAAACTCGATTCTGTCGGCCCCCTCGTAGTTTACACAGCCTCGACACACGGCTTCGCTAAAATCCCATATCATGGCCCAGGGCATTTTCGGCAAATCGCAAAGGTAACACCATTGCCGCCTGGAGGATGCCTGTGAAGTAGAGGACATTTTTTTCAGGCCCTCTCTTTTTCGCCTTCTCAAATCTCCCGTTATCGGGGTTCCTTATTTCACCCGTCTCCAAAACTTTCCGTACGTTCGGCGCCTCTTTACGCCTTTTTCGTTGACGGAATACTTGTCGGCTTCAAAGACGATTTTGTCTGTAGAGTTTTGTTTTCGCCTGCAATCGCTTATGCCTCTGACTGACTGGAAGTGTTTCTCCTAGAAGACGCTGGAAACTTACACAACACTGCGGCATTGCATTGTGGGAGATGTTGTATTAAAGACCAAACGGTACAGTTGAGATCATGAATTTCAAACGGGTTGCTTTGATGGAGTCTTACCCTAGCAGTTATTGTTCCTGGTTTTATATTGGTTGTCTATCTATAGTCACTTATTCGCGGTGTTTCATGAGAAGTAGAACTCTGAATAAGCGACACAGCCAGCTATTGAGCCGCTCTCTGCCTTTTAAAATACGTTTAGTTACCATGGATACGTGTGATAAATTGTCTGTCTTGTATATATGCAGCTATTATATTTCTGAATTCTGAATTCCGTTTTCGTTATATATTTTTTTTGATCAAACAGCCTGTTGTTTAACTAGTGGACTAAGTTGGCATATTACTCCAACGATCGTAATGCTTGTCTGGTGTTTACAGCACAATAAGTAAGCCATATATTTGTAACACGTGTATTTATAAGTAGACATAATAAAAAATAAAGTAATAAACACCATAAGTAGACTAAGTAGATGTTACATAGCTTCTAATTAATTTACCGGTTTACTCTGACGTTGCTTTCCAAAAAATAAATCGACTTCAACTCCCACAATGCAGTGGGGGAAGAAAGCTGACCTCATCGCTTCCTCCCCCAGCCCTACCACACTTCAATTGCGCAAATGCAGGGAACATTCCTTTCTTGTTGTAGCTGTACTCAAGTATGTGATTCATGATCCCGCTTTGGACCACATCCAACCCAGTTCTTCGTGGGGGTGCTTCTGGTGTTAACATTGAAAATCTGCTGATATTTTACACAATTTTATGTGGAAAAAGTATTATTAATTTACAAAAAATGTTGCCAACTATATTTAAGTACTGTCTCGCTGCTGTAGCTTAATATTTACGCGATTTTTTAAATGGCGGGTTTTTTATTGATTTTCTGAATGACGAATTTGGTAATCGCTAAAATACCATACGATACCAAATACAATTATTTAGATCCAACATTTATTACGAGACCTCTAAGATCTAATGTAGAGATTCTGGTTTTATTTACGTATTTGGTGTAAAGACTTTTACATTACCTCGGATTCGAATTTCAACCTCGTGCCGTAACTATGACACCGTGCTGACCTATAATTCGCCCTCTAACCACTACATGACAATGTCAATGACTGCTAACTAGAAAGTAAAGTTAGCCAACGTAGTTGTTTGTGTACACATATATGCAACTGGAAGAGATAGGGAGAAGTATCTCTTGGCAAAATTAGCGTATCTAAACGCGCACACACACATATATCACCTATATCGTCTTTATTGCAAATAAACGCAAAAGCTTCGAGAAGGAACTGAAGTAAACTGTTACAACAGCTTACCTTGGCCAAACTAATAGTTATTCCCGTCACATCGCGTTTTACTCCAGCCCGTGGTCATGGTTACGCACATTCCCATGGTAACCGGTGCACAAAAAATTGATACGAAGCCTTTTTTATTTATTAACGATACCATTAATATTTCTTATCTTTCGTGTATAATTTTTATTAGTACTTCCGTAGTTTCTGAGACAGGAAACAACTACTTAGAGACCCCAAGAGATTATATTCCAATGTAATATATTCCACCAGAAACTAAACTCGCTGAAAATGATATAAAACACACTGTTGCCTACGGTGTAATGAATTATGCAACACTAAGAAATTCTAATTCCTTTTCAACATTTTCAGCAAGAGGAAATCTTTTATATATTATTGTACCGGTAGATGGCAACATTGCGCTGCTACACTCCTTTCCCGTGCTATGGGAATGGTAACTTGAATTACGTTTATAACTGAAATTACGGAGTATGCTGCTGTGTATACAAGTTCCTCCACTGCTACCGAACATATTTCATCATGAACATTTTGTTACTGATATTTCCAATAAAGTAGGCCATGGTAGGCTAATTCGAGGGGTGGAAGATTTTGCCTTGAAGTGCAGTAGACGATTATAATGATGGTGATGACGACGGCGATGATGACTCAAACATTTCGCACTGCGGTGATGTGCAACAAGTAATCGACTACAGTTCTAATTTCTGGGCTTTAAGCTTTAACTACAAAAAAGGTTGGTTTTAACCTGACATGTGGTCATGCAGAGTTCGAACTTCTCCGCACTGAATGCAAGACTACGGCGCCTTTGCAAACAGATGGAGCTGAAATATGTCGGAATTTTTTTCTTCTGTAGTATATATGCATTGGAGAATGTATTCATCCATATTTCCTATAAAGTGGCTTTATTTACTACTATATTTACTACTAATAATAATGATAACAATAATCTATGTCTACATCAAAGTATGAGAAACACATTTAATAGGCTACATTGTATGAAATGTTACCATATGCAAAATATAAAGGCTAATTAGTTTTGATATTTTATAAACGCAAATCAAGTCTTATGTTTCGCATTTAAATCATGGCTAACATTTTAGATTAATATTTTCCCCTAGGGCATTCAGAACACCTTGCTCATTATTATACAAAACCGCTCCCCGTGTCAAATTGTTTCAACACGTCTGCAATCTGTAATTTAAAATCAATAGCAACACTTGAATATAGAGGGCTGAACGCACCAGATGTTGCGCAATCAGGGCAGTTTCTCCTCTCTGTGGACGCCAAGAACAATGGCCCTGTAAACAATAGAGGAGGGGGCAGATGGGGACTCGTTTCTTAACAATGAGAAGAGGGAGATGCGAAGTCACCCGCAACTGGGGATCACCTAAGCTTCACTTTCACCCCTTTCACTTCCTCAGCAGACACGGAGCCCTGGAAGGACACACATATTTTTGGAATGGAGGGTACAGTCGCGACCAGTAGATCGACATACGTTAACAACGTTTGATATTTTAGTCGGAGAACAGAACCAATTCCAGAAAACAACAATTTTAATCGATGCGCTGGTCCGGAGGAAGGCCTAATTAAATTAATGTTTTTTGTTTTAATGTCTTGTAGTATTTCTACGTACTCCAAATGTTTATTTTATTGTTCAATATATATCAAGAATTGTGATAGTTCAAAAAGATATATGACCATATTCTATTGTGCACAACCCCCACTGTCTTGCTGTGAACGAATAATGAGAAGACAAAGGCTGTTGTTACGCCGGGCCACTCTAGGTCCGTCCACTGTTACCACTACAGCGCCCAATACATTTGCAAGACATTTATCTTTAGAACAATCGCCCAATAGCGCCAAAAAGCTCACACAATTAGAATGGAGAGCCAGCAGAAGAACTATGAAGTGATTTCACTCTCCATGACGACCAGTGTGAACGGCAACGCACAATGTATTGACTACAGGACAGCAAGTTCCATAGCTTCCCCCCTCGGCCCTTCTTTTGTGTGTCTCCCTTCATGGTTTCCAATTATGGCCACAGCTCGTAAAAGAGAACGTAT
>JAOVYW010000032.1:1946200-1957234 GCA_025775045.1 Hiodon tergisus
CCCCACTTCCTCCCAGATTTCTGAGTGCCAAAAAAAAAACAAAAAAAAAAAACAGTACCATTCCAAACTTTTTTGAGTTTTCTTGTATGTTGGACATCCATCGGAAGCACTCATGAAGCCAGCATGTTCCTCCATAACATGATGTCAGTCATGACGCCTCAACATTACCCAAAAGAAAAAGCAAAAGCAGACCTGGATTAACAAAGTAAAGGCTGGCTACCTCTCATAAACTGCTTTTCCTAATTCTCTCTCATCTCTTCAACCTCCAGGACATCATTGATTGTGTGCCATACTGTTGGGGGGACTGGCCCCCCTCCTCACCCTGAGTCTCCATTTTATTTCAATGGGAAAACAAGCAAAACAAAAAAATCCATTTAAAGAACATAAAAAAAAAAAAAGTGAGGAGTGTAAACGCCAGCCGCGCAGCCATCTTCTGTCTTCTGAACTTTGAACTTTTCACCCCTCATGAACTTTATTGACCTTCTTCCTCCCTTCTATGTTCATCAAACTGTTTGGATTTAAAATCTCCATTCCATCACCAAACCTCTTTGAGACTGTGCAATTTTTAGTTGATTTGATTGGATTTTTTTGTTTCTCGTCATTGGGACTACTTACAGAGTTATAAGAAAATAAAAAAAACAAATCAAAAAGACAGACAAACAAAAAACCCAAACAACTGTTCTCCACACCTTCATTTTCTTCTCATTGTAAATATTTTTTGTCTGATTTTGTTGAACTGTAAAAATAAACGTGTTCAACATAACAAGGCTGGCAGCATAAAATCTTTGTGGAATTAGGACTGGGAAAGGAATATTTCCTCCATACAGGTCATGATATTTCCGCAGCTTCTGAAGTAGAAATATCTATGTTATGTGCGCCTGTAAAGCCTATTCCTTTTGGATCAATGAAGGCAAAGTTCACATTGGAAAAGGGACAATACCACTTGCAGCCCAAAATTGTCCTTCAGATATCACTGTTTACAAGGGCTATTGTAATCTTTGCCAATATCGGCACCATGAGATATCATGCATTGAAGAGGAATTGCTTAAACCATCATTTATAATTATAGATAGTTTTAGATTATGACAAGATCTCATTGCTATGTGCACTAATTAACGCATATCTTCTAGACTAAATACCATAGACTAACCACCATATTATGTTTGTTTTTGTTATTTTAAATATAAGCTCCTGACGATGTAGATGTGTAGAAGTTTACTGTAACACTTTATGATAAAAATGGAAAACCAGATTCCCACCTCCCCCAAACCACAAGAGAAAGTGAATATAGCTTTTTTCTCTTTTGTGCAATATGGTTATTGTGGTTTACATGCTAAACTTTGACATATTTTAAATTTTGTGTGATCTTTCATGTAGCAGAAAGCTAACATGACACAAGATCCTGAGTGCCAAATACGACATATCTAATTTTCATATTGAAGAAGTAACAGCACATAGTTGGACAAGAAAAGTCAGATTTCACTGTTTAGCTCCGCAAACAATGCTTTTATGCTGCCAGCCTTTTGTCCTTACAACACATCATGAGCTATTTATTTTAACCTATTATATACTATTAATAAATGACAACAAAAAGTACAAAAGGGGAATGACTGGAAAGGTGAATCATTGTTTTGTTTTTAGTATATTAGTGGTTTCTTTTAACACCATTCATTAACTGACTTAAAGAGTAATGAATATTTAATGTAACTGTAGCATTGTGTTTGTAAAAAAAAAAAAGTAGTGAGTTGTGTTTCTTGACTTGTGGATTATCAGTGAAGTCGGCATTTTAGTGCTAATATATATTAAATAATTTTTTTTTTAAGAATTATTATTTTCCGACCGCAACAAGAGTCATTATAAATGTTCATTTTAGCATCACCTGTCTTCTGTTGTCTTATTCTTCACCTCCCACAACACTCAGTCTCATCCAAGTAACACATTGCAAGTTTGTGCCTGAAACCATGTGCTCGTTCTGGGGGCGGGGCCATATGGCGTGAGTGGCGTGGGTGACAGTGTGTGTGAGTGTTTGAAAGCGCAGCAAGGGGTGGGTGGGGTGGGTGTTCTGTTGATGTCCTCCAAGCTAAAACCTGTGGGGTTCCATTGACGAATGGAACCTGCTGATGTTAGCTAAAATTCATTGTGTGATCCGACTCGATTTATCGTCCATAACTCCACTCTTCCACCACAAACCCCTTCCCCCTGAGTCATCCCTCGCCACGCCTCCTGCACCATGTGATGTTCTCCATTGATAACATGCTACTGGACCAGACCCACTTTAACCCTGTCTCCATGCCTCAGGGAGTTGGTCGCATGGCAACCTGCTTCCCCCATGATACTCAACCATCCTTTTCTGCTCCGAGAGCCAGGCCCACCCAACAAGAGACAGCAAGAGACAGACAGAAAAGGATTCTCAGGGTGTCTTATCAATCTACCTTATCCTGCGTTTAGCAGTCTCACACTGCGCGTGTCCTAGTGCGTTCTTAGGAGCCCAAAGACAAATGACATGTACCTGTACAGTGTTGCTTACTGATATTTAGAAGGAATGATATGAACCCACTTAAAGAAACGAGCGAAAGCTGTAATGTTTACAACATAAACGAGACCAACGCTGTTAAAAGAATGTGTAGGAGTAAATTATTTAATTTAATTTAATTATGATCAGGTTGCGTTTATTATTTCTACATGATATGAAATAATGTAATGATGAAGCATTTGCAACATTGCATGGTGTTACTATTTTTTTGCAACAAAATACATTGTTGAATGTTAGAATGTATGATACAGTGTAAGAATAATGCAACATTTAGATGATAAAAATAAATATGTTGGTGTCAGTGTTTACATCACCTGTATGAAGAAAGGTGTTGGACAATGAAGTGCAAAATGTTGTGATGGCAGAAAAAAAACTGTACATAGATACCTTCCTATTTCTACATTGATAAAGGGAAAATAAACAATGAATTAACCATGATTAGGGGGACATCATTAGAACACAACATTTATAGTAAAATATTTGTCAAACCAATTATGATATTCAACAAAACTTTCAGAATGTGAGTGGTGTTAAATATAACGCAGCAAGGTAAGTTAATGGCGCTTTCCCACTGCAGGGTCGACCTGATTCATTTCCGTTGAATCGCTTTCCTTGCTTTCGTATCTGGGACCAAGCAGGAACCAACAGGAACCTGGCCGTACTCAATAATGATTAATATCATGCAATTATCTCACAGATCGCGTATGTTGTTGATACTCATGCATGAGTCTCTGACACCACTTTAAACAGGTGAATTGGTAAAGATCAAATAAATATTCAGAAGGTAAATAGTTATTCTGGGGATGTCTAACCCTTTTGGCTAATCCTTTTGGGAGGATGGCTCTCTCGATCAACATTAAAGTATATTACTTATAATGGAGAGCAACATTGATACTGCTTGTATTGCATTATTCTTAGCAATGTTTATTACTGCCTGATATGATGCTAACGATTATATAGCTATAGATCTGACACATTTAATAGGAAATTGTTAAAACACTAAAAGAAATGCAATTTTGTACAGTAGACAATTGGTCACTGGATGTTTCTCCTGCGAATCAACCATAGTCTAGTTCTAGTTACACGGCATTGGCAAACAAGCACAAGCGAACAAAACCATGGGTACTCCCAGCGCAGGTCAGTATCCCGGTAGTAGTGGAAATGAGGCACAAATGAACCCTGGACTCTGCAGTTTATACTTATTGGATATGGTGCAATTACGATAGTGGTTTGGTACCAGGATTATTTGTATACTGGTCAGTGAAAGAATAAACAGCAGTTTAGTGAGAGGGAAAGGTCCAAGACAACATAGTTGCTGTGTATTCGTCTGTGGTGTGAAGGAATTGGTCTGTTCAGGTTCTCCAAAAATTAACACAGCCCCCAGTAGTCAAGATGGTCCTCCACCAGTTCCATGCTCCCACCTGACTGTGTACCAGTTCATCTAACCAGCAGATTCACCCCCATTCTCCATGTCTTCACTGAAGAATGTAGGCTGATGGTTCAAGTGTTATCTTGCCATGAATGGTGATTTGCTCATTGACCAACAACAGAGAGCCCAAAGGAAGCCAGAATTCACTGCATGGTTTGGTGTCTCAAACTGGAACTTAACTAAAGAGACATCTTCAATGCTCAGCATAAAGAACAACAGTTAATTCCAACATTGCATGCTTTAAATGACATAAAGTAAAACTGAGTATTCTAAACATGAAAAAAAAACATGAAATCAGAACCACAAAAGCACTGGCCTTGAATATATATCAACATGGTTGTGGTTTTGTTAAGTGATAAATGTAATTGCAGTCTTGTTTAAACACAGGGAATTGTTGATATTTTGATGTTCCTAGGAGTGATTAAATTAGCTGAGCTGACTGGAAAGGTAAGTTTATTTGGATTTTACCCAAACTTGTATCACCTTTTATAGTGCAATGTAGATGAAAAATAGAACTTGATTCTAATTCTGCTAATCCTCAGACTTGGGAAACAGTGAATATACTTCCTGATTCATAAACCATGTCTATTTAACAGTGATCCCTGGTTTTCAGATCCCAGCGGACAGTCTTGATAAAAAAGTATGCTGTTTTCATTTTGCACATTGTCTTGTCAATACAGAACTCCTAATTGCACGTCTCTCCTGCTGGAGGCGTGATTCATTTGCTTCTTTGCTCTGCCACTTGTCTCTGGGCCTGCCAAGCCATTAGGCTTGTTGTATAATTTTGTGGAGAACAAAACCCAGCTTTAGTCCCCCCCGCTCTGGGAACCCAGGTGACAGAAAGTAGCTTGGGGAACGTATGTGTGCTTGGGGAACGTATGTGTTCTGGGATGTATGTGCCCTTAACTGCTTGTTTAATGGCTACCCACATTGCTGAATTGGTACACCCTTCATCAAGTGATGATGAACAGGATAGGATCAATTTAGACATTAAGGCATCATTATGCAATCTTCCCAAGTTCCCTACATGGAAAACTTGCAAAACAGAAAGAAAGGGTTCTTTCTCCACTCAACATAATAGAAAATAAAATGTAAGGAAATTATCCGCAATATATGGCTCTCATTTTGATTGTTTTACCAGGATAAATGACTGAAACGGGTGCATTTTCTAGATAATTGTTATTTATCCCCCAGGGACTTCAGAGACTGTTTGAGGTGGATTATTACATTTTACTTTATACATTATCTATTTCCTCAGAATATGCTAAACTTATCAACCCATTGAAATTTTTACAGTTCCAAATGCTAGCAATTTCCTGGTCAACTAAACCAACACAGGCTATTTTGCATGTTACTCCCCACTAACTCAACTGTAGGTTTCTCTCAAGTGTGAAATCTGTTTCTTTTCCACCCAAGCCACCCATCCCCACCAACCCTTTGTCATCAGGGTCAGTGGAAAGGGGGCTCAGCTTTGCCCCAGAACAAACAGCAGATGTTTCGAATCTGAAAAATACAAAGGGACCCTGTGAAGCGCCGTTGCAACGCATTCTCCAGTCCTTCTCTCAGCATGCTCTCCTGAGCGTTTGTGTCATTGGCTTATATAGATTAGAGGCTATTGGTTTTAGGACCCATTTACTGATGCGTTCCATGAGATAACTTTTCTTTAAATTAACAGTCAAACAGTGCTGAAGAGAATCTGTTAAAATAGGCCTGAAATAGGTCAAGATTTTCACCGTAATTGAACACTGCAAAGATTTAATCTGTACAGGTACCAATTTTAGCTCTGCACAAATTCCAACTATTTTATTATTTAATTTATGCATCACTTCTTTCAATAACCTGGCTTAGATTTGCCATTCAGTCAGGCAGTTGAATTCCGACTTTGGGGCCCCCAAACTTCAGGACTTTTCCAAGTCTTTTCCATAAGCCCTTCCCTTGTCTTTTCATTAGAATAATGTTTAACAGATAAATGATCATTTGGTGAGTATTCTTCATAATTACCATCAACCTTTGCAACACGATTTCAACCTGATAATGCATGCTTGGAGAATTAGGGTCCTTGCAACATAATTAAAATAAACAATAAAACTATTTTAAATGATCAGTCCAAAAAGAAAACAGTCTAACCTTTGGTAAATATCTAAAGGGGAGTAAACATTAGCAGGCATCTATTTACAGTTTTAACTGACCTCTCAGTTCCTTGTTAGAGTTTGGAGAATAATTTAAAGGGTCATCAACCTCTACTTCTCATAGTGTAAAAATAGCTACTACGTATTTACCAAAATAAATAATATAACTTGCATCTTTAATATTATTAGCTACTTATCAAAGATAAAAAGAGGACCTCCCTTGTCTTGATTTGACTTAACCCATTGCCAGCCCAAAAGGCAGTGCCCACTTTAATCAATGACCTCTTCAGTTTTTATGTGATATGTGACTGTCAGATCTTTAAATGGGTTTATTGTTTAAGTGGACTTACGGGTGGCAACTGCGCATGTAATGCTCTTGAAGGGTCGACTTTTCAAATTGGAAGTTGCTGCAGAATTTATTTGGAGCCATACACTACTAAGGCAGTCACACACAATGAAAATAAGGGTAACAGAGTCCAGTCAGGCTAAATGAGGATTTCCATGCACTGAATAAATCCACTCTCAATGTCGCTCCGAAATTGAAGCTCTGAATTTATCACAATTCTTTTTTTAAATTTAGACTTTGTCCGGCTTGGTCTGGAAGACCCTCATTCAGTTTTCAACTAAATCAATGATGTCTAAATTAGGCCATTGCTCTCCATCGTCCACCCAGGCTATTCATTCATCATGAAGTCTCCTCTAGCTAAGTGGAATGGATATGATGGGCTTCTTGTATCAAAAGACCCTGAGCATACAACCTGATAGAATTATTTTGCCCCGGCGATGTCAGATACCAGCAGAATGTTTAACCCTTTGTCATTGGAGGGTACCTGTTCCCATTACTTTTCGGATTTCAGGTTTAACCTCTTCATTTTCATACACTGAACACAGTGCTTCCAATCTGGCAAAGCTGTGAGCTCCAAGGTATGGAAACTCCATCATCAAAGACCATGTGGCGGACTGCATAACCACCCAACCCTTGTGCTTAAGAGAGATTTCTGGATCCCAGTGGCTGTGGTCATAAGTATTTTGTTTCAATATTCAACTCCCAAGTACAAATAACAAACATAGGTACAATGTGATTAGAGACCAAGTAGAATGATTAATGATATTTCTTTGACAGACCAAATTATTTATCTATTTATTCCATTTGTTTTAAGTTTTATTTTTTTCATACTACGCAAGTTGGATAAAACTATAAATAATGATTGTAAAAGATTTGGATGTTTTGTTTGTTGCTGTTGTTTTTTTAACAAACATCACAGATGTAGTGTAAAATATTGTTATTTGTCTGAAGTAAGAAATATGTTTCATTCGTAACATTTCTTAACAGTATGTGAAATATTTGTATGTAAATATTTCCAATATGCGCCTACTGATTTTTAGTGAAAGATGACATGGAATGAATGTTAAAGAGTAATACATATAAACATATAATTACAAAAAATAAATATAATAGAAATTGCAATGCAAACGCTGTGATTTTAAAACACTGTAGGATATACAGTGATTTCTTTATCAATTTTATGGTACATAAGATGTGTTCTGCAATCTTGCAGCTGTTTTTTATTTCTGTTATGCTTTAATAAACGCATTTTCTACAGTGTATAAACTTTAGCAAAGCTTGTTCTATCACTCCACAGACTTCCCAGCTGACAGGGTTTACAGCTCCTTGTCACATGCCAATGATGAATTACCAAGGTGGACGACGTGCCGCATATCAGACCTGATGCAAATTCATCAGAACAAGTTCGGTTGGAGGGTATCCAAAACAAGTACGTGGATATCAACTTACAGCTGGCTACCTCTGCCTTTATGAAGAACAGAAAAAATACCCTGTGTGCTCTGTGGTTGCTGGGGTGCCTCCTAATGATACGGCGGGTGAGAAGGAAGTGTGGCAGACTCAGCTCATTGGAACAAGGCAGCAGCCTCATCAAGGTTTCCCCGATGATACACTCCCGAGAGATCCAGTTGGGCCGCAGCTAATTAGGGCAGGCACAATGTGTGATTATAATTGGCCACAATGAGATGCCACAGTGCCAGAGCAGTGCCTCGCTTGTAAAAGATGAGAGTGAAAACTTGTCGATGAATACCATTCCAGTATATCCATTCCCCACCTTTTAAAATGCCCAGCGAGATTCAAGTTTTGAATATCGAACGATTTAGTGCAATATTTATACGGTACTTTCCATTCCAACATGTAAATTTGTCACTCATATCATATGAATCAGTGTTTAGTCCGCTAAAGAAAAAAGTCCCTTTTGAGGATTTCAGCAAGGATGCAGAAAGCTACAAAAAGTCTGTATGTTTGCAGTTCGATACACAAAGTCAAAGCTTTGAACCAACAGTAAGAAGTAGGTCCTTGGTCAAGCCCAAGGAATGTCCTGCAGTTAAACATATCAAACATGCACCACAGTTTTATCCAAAGAAAGACTCAGAAAACCAGTCACAGCTGTTCGTCTTCAGGAACAATGCTAGGCTAGAATTCTTGGGGAACCGATCAGTACAGAAATTCAACTCAGTGTGACCACAGAATGTCTGAAGCCTCCTGCAGTTCTTACAGTTACCATGCTGGGACACTCTTTAAGATCAGATTAAACCTAAGGGGCACGTGGCACTCTTTTACAGGACAAAGAAAAATAAACCGCAGTGACATATTCCATGAATCAGAAACAGACATGAAGGCCATAGAGGGAAGATTCCATAGTAGAGCACAGGTGTCAAAATGAGACAGAGAGCAAAAAGAGGGAGGTGACTGTGAGAGGAGGGAATTCGACAAGCCAATGAAATACGAGAGGAAGGTGGCTGTGGGACAAGTTGGTTTGACAAGCCAATGAAATACGAGAGGAAGGTGGCTGTGGGAGGAGTGAGTTTGACAAGCACATGAAATATGAGACGAAGGAGGGTGTGGGAAGAGTGAGGTTGACGGATAAGTATATGGAAAAGGGAAATGGAGTGATAGAAAGAGATGACACCTATGATACCATTTCAATAGAATCATCTCCAACCCTGTACCTGGAGATCATCTATTCTGTAAATCCTTATCAGCTCATCATCTTATATATCACAAATTAATCAAATATACTGATTTTGTTTCAAAACAATTCATGTTTTATATGCTTATGAAACAGGGTTAGGTTGGTCTAACACAGATATGGCATACCATGAAATATCATCAGACTCTATGGTGGCTTTGAATACGTTTTCATGGTGAACAACAACCTCTGAGTGCTTTTCTGTGGAAACTGTAGTGAGTGAGGTGTGATCATCTCTCCCTAAATACCACAGACCAAGACAAAAGATCAGAGGATCATGATAATACTATTGACCCTGCCATTCTCCACAGATCACCATAACCTGCCCAACAGGACTGAGAGATTAGACTCCAAATTGATACAGAAAACATTCAACAATGTGTATTTAATTCCACCCCTGAGAAACTAAAAATTTTTAAATGTTCACCCACCGAAGAAGTGGTGCCCAACAGTGTCTGCAGGTCTTAAAGCTATCTTTGGAATTAGCATCTGACGTACACCTGGAACCACTGGGGCCAATTGTTTCTAATCCAAATAATTACTCTAATTAAAACCCACCGGCACCACCCTCCAGGAGCTGGCTTGGCCACCCCTGCTCCAGTTAATTTCCCTACCAGGATAGTCCTATTGGCCATGAAGACGGACAACAAACACTACATCAATGCAAGGCTTGGGAAAACATTTGTGCATTTTTCAGACTCAGATAGAGGTCAAAATTAATTCTCCAGCAAATCCAAAATCCATCTGTACAAGTAGTAATATAAAATCAGAGCTGCTATATGGATCAGACTTTACAGTACAGACTGTGGGGAGAATGAAAACTTTCATAAAGGGTGATACTGTTTGAAGAATCTGTTCCTTCTTCTGGCTTAGCTAAATTTCAGATAGCTAAATCTACAGAAGAAAAAGGTTTCTAGGCCATTACACAAAGGAATGGAAGCCAGCGAATCAGATGGCTGAGCCATGACCTAAAAATGGACCAGGACCAAATCCCCAGGGTTATCCTAAGATGGATGGCACCTGGAAAACACAAGCCTTAGCAGAGAACAGTGATGGAAGAACTGGTAAGATTTAGTTGACGCAATGAAAGGTGCAACAAATTGCTAAGGACAGGGCCAAATGAATCTACTTGTGGCAACCTTGTGAAGAAGAGCATGCAAGTTAGTCAGTAACAGTGATACCTGGACCAATCAAACCAGGGAGTTGGGACCTCCAGTGGGCAGAGATAGATTTCTATCCCAGTGATTGCACCAATTCAGGTGTTTTTTGGTAACAGAAACCAACGCAGGATGATACTGCAGATGACATAGTGGTTACAGAAATTAAGTTGTAACCTGCCTGTTGAAGCAGAAAATTCAATAAGAACCGATAAGGTCAAAATGATGTCAAAATCGTCAAAAATATATAATTTTACAATAATAAAAACATGGTTCCTATATTTTCTGTTTTTTCTGTTCTCCATTGGCCAGCACTAGCAGGGCAGGTTCCTCTCCAGACAAAGGAAACTGCAATTTTTTCTGGCAATTGCTTTTCCCAAAGCTGTGTAAGGAAAAGGGTACCCCATCCCCCACCAACGGCCTACCAGCCTCAGTCTGCCTTTCGATTACACCTCTGTTTCATCATTTCTTAATGGCCACAGTACCCTGGCATGCAGGAATCATTATACATTTCTGATGTATTTCATAGCACAAATCATTCGTCATAAAACTGGTGTTTTTCAAACTAAAACAAAAATAACAAAAATTGTAATCGGCAAATATCTTCGGTATAGGTATTTTGTCGTGATTTCTATAGGAAATGGCCGTAGGACAATCTGGAAAATTTTGATAGATTAAATCACACACACACACACACACACACACACACACACACACACACACACACACACACACACACACACACACACAC